>CM033645.1:69356789-69487108 GCA_019512145.1 Engystomops pustulosus
GGGGTCCAACCCGTTACTAGCATGGTGTACCTAATAAAATGGCCGGTGAGTGTATATCTGGCTGCAAATTTGCTACCGGATATACTACCCTGTATGTAGCTGTGTTACTGGGGATGAGGTGGCTGTATGTAGCTGTGTTACTGGGGATAAGGCGGCTCTATGTAGCTGTGTTACTGCGGTGAGGAAGCTGTATGTAGCTGTGTTATTGGGGGTGAGGCGGCTGTATATAGCTGTAGTACTGATGGTGAGGCGGCTGTATGTAGCAGTGTTACTGGGGGCTTGGCGGCTGTATGTAGCTGTGTTACTGGGGACGAGGCGGCTATATGTAGCTGTGTTACTGGGGAAGAGGCGGCTATATGTAGCTGTGTTACTGGGGACGAGGCGGCTATATGTAGCTGTTTTACTGGGGATGAAGCGGCTGTATGTAGCTGTGTTACTGGGGATGAGGCGGCTGTATGTAGCTGTATTACTGGAGATGAGGTGGCTGTATGTAGCTCTGTTATTGGGGTTGAGGCGGCTGTATTTAGCTGTGTTACTGGGGGTGAGGCAGCTGTATGTAGCTTTGTTACTGGGGATGAGGCAGCTGTTTGTAGCTTTGTTACTGGGGATGAGGCGGCTGTATGTAGCTGTGTTACTGGGGTGAGGCAGCTGTATGTAGCTGTGTTACTGGTGTTGAGGTGGCTGTATGTAGCTGTGTTACTCGGGTTGAGGCGGATGTATGTAGCTGTATTACTGGGGGTGAGGCGGCTGTATGTAGCTGTGTTACTGGGGGTGAGGAGGCTCTATGTAGCTGTGTTACTGCGGGTGAGGCGTATGTATGTAGCTGTGTTACTGGGGATGAAGCGGCTGTATGTAGCTTTGTTACTGGGGTGAGGCGGCTGTATGTAGCTGTGTTACTACTGGGATAGTGGAAAGGAAGCAGGAGGACGTGTGTATGCTACCCTTAGTGGGGGCCTCCACCATATTTTGCGCCCAGGGGCCCCCATCAACCTTAATCCGGTCCTGTCTAAGACTGATACTGTAAGGTATCACTGTATGATAAAAATAGTACCAACAATGGTACATTATAGTAGGGTCGGTAAAATGGGGATTCACACTGAAGGATTCATATCTAGAAATAAACAAATGTATTTATATGTAAGAAATATCTTTAAAAGGAAGTGCATTGCACTCCAAAGACTCCAAACAATGAGAGGAAAGTATCTTTTCAGAGCTACCACTCTAATTCTAGGCTTCACAAGTTCTAGGTATATAACTCTTGTCACAGTGCTCATTTAAAACGGGGGTGTAAAACCTTTTGTGCTTCAGACTTTAACAATTTCATAATGTGCTACAACAGAATTTAAATGGTGAAACTATTATTTCAATGTCACCTACAAGCAGGGGCGTAACTAGTTGATGGGCCCCAGTGCAAAGTCTGTGCCAGGCCGGCGACTATAATGTATGATTTATAGTAATAGTCTTCTCATATGGCAAAGTGACACCATAAGGGCCCCCTAAACCTCCTCGGCTTAGGTGCGATCGCAACCTCTGCACCCCCTATAGTTACGCCCCTGCCTACAAGCAAGGCTTGAGAATTGAACAGTATACCAATTTCAACTGGCAAAATGGATGTACTGGATTGGACGGAGCTCAGTCTCAGTCAGTGGTTATACATACCACATTTTTTCATTGTTTCTGTAGCGTCCAATTTATGACCATCATGTCACCCTTTTCCTGTAACCCCCTTGACCATCATAGAGAAAGTGTCAGCATGCCTGGGGGCATTTATAGAGTTAACACCAGTGTGTTACCAGCGTGGGGGGTGGATATTGCGCTGAACCCAAAACTCTTGCTGAAGTCTGGTACGGACTCAAACATTGCAGGTTGGGTCCTCTCATCATCACTAATTTTCTAATAACAAAAGCTTACATTAGTACACATTTTAATATTACCTAGCAACAAAGCATACGAAGGCTTTTCAAGTGGGAGAAAGAAAGATGCCAGGTAACCACCAGAACAGAAATTACTTTGTCCCAATATCTCTAAAGGATTGTAAAAGGTACTCAAAATAAGGGGAGTTTTTATGTTTGTATGTATGTTACATTGTGCTAAATTAAGAATCAGCTAAATATTGTATTAAATGAAAATTAAAGTAGCATAAAACTTTGAATTTCATTTACAAAGTTGTAAATCAGTGCACCGTAAATGCTCACCACCACCAGTAACACCTACTTTCGGTACTGGTATCACTCATGAGTGTAACCCTTTAAAAGTTAACACCCATGATCGGTGCCAGTACCAACTGCTGATGTTACCAGAGGCGGGAGGATGGGGGGTTGCGGTTAAATCGAATTCTTACTGAAGTCCATGTTCAGCAAGGACCCAGGTCTACTCATCACTAAAGATGAGCGAACCCTAATTTTTTCTTCAGGTTCAGGGTTCAAGTGCTTCTAACACAAGGTAGACATATTGGGGATTGGCTGCAAAACAGCCAATCTAGCAAATTGGACACAGGCAGGGTGGAACACACCGGGATAGCTACGCAATTGAACAGACAACAGCAAACTAGCATGTGAATGGGGGAGTGTTGGGCCCCAAGATAAACCACCGTATGAACCCCTTCGTAGGGCAGGAATGCAATGAGCCACAGGGGGCGAGAGGCAAAGAAATGTCGCGCGACGGGGCGGGCGGCAATGGCGCGGGGCAACGGGGCCTCCAGAGGAGGAGCGCGGGATATGGGGGGAAACAGAGTGGCAAGGGTGGGAGAACCGAAGCTGATAGCGGCGGGTGAGTAAGCCAAGGAGATGGTGTGGTTAGTTGGGGCCAAGGCGGGCGGGGGCAGTTAGGAAGGGAGGTGGGAAAAAGGGGGGCCTGAGTGTAAAATATGACCAAAAAAGGTACATATTGTTGGGACAGAGGGTAAAGGAACTCTAATCCTTCAGTCAGTTGAAATGGCAGGACACTAGTGTCACGGGGTGTCCTGTGACCCAGGATTATGGTGCGCGGGCTCACCAGTTATTCTTTGTGCCCCACGGTGCAGTGTCCAGCGTCACTTCTCCTTTCCCCAATTGCGTGTTCTGCGGCCCATGCGCAATCAATCCCCTTCTTCAGGACGTTAATGGCTGCGCACCGTTATTGGCCGCTGGCCATTTTCCAAGAAGGCTATTTTAACCCTGCTCTTTCCATCACACCTGCGGGATCTTTGTGCCTATGCCATTGAGAAACTTTCCTATTAACCCGTTTTCCTGCTCCTGGGTCCCGTGTTCCTTGCATTTCTGTGTCTCCTTTGTTCCTGCTTCCTGTTTCCGGCATTCCTGCGTTCCTGTTCCCCCCGTGTGCCTGTTTCCCTTTCCCATCTGCATGACCTCCTTGCTGACCCCAGATTAGACTTTACTTTGCATCTCTGCTCTTGCCGTCTGCCCGACCCTGACCTTGTTGCCTGATCCTGACTAACACGACTGTCTTCCACTAAGTACCACCCCACCATCTGCTTCGATGCACAAAGACTTACCAGCTATGCGGAGAGGGCTTGGCTCTCTCCATGCACCAGGACCCGGTGTCTTGTCTTTTCAGGGTATTTTCAAGTATTTCAATATTCAGTTAATAGTCTATCACCTGCCGTTAGATTTCCTTTAAGATAACATACTTTTTGAGACTAGTACTATTTATCTCTGGCAGATAGTACATGTGCAGTAGGTAAAGAAAGTATTCTTGGATTGATCTTATGCCTTGTATGAGCACGGATACTGTAGGAATTCCAGTATGCACATTATGCTCATGTGATGACTGAACTTTAATTAAACACTCTTATTAAACTAATCCTTATTTAAAAAAACAAAAACATTGTGTGCTGGGCCCATTTTTAAGTTAGTCATTGGGGACAATTTTGAAGATATGCGATAATTACCAATATTGAACATTTCTATAAGTAATTAAACAACAAAATTTCCTTTCAGCAAATTATCTAAGCCATCAATATAAATTATATTATTTACATCATATCATCATAATTTTCTTTTTCATCATATAAACACTGAGAACGGCATTGATGTACGCAAATTGTTATTATTCTATATCAGGTAATAACGAATAATTGGAAAATCCCACGTGGAAAATATAATTATAATTTTTATGGAACTTTTCGGAATTAATTCTAATATGCAAATGTGATTTAGTATCAGCTTCATCATCATTTCAGTTCTGCTTAATTGGAAGTCTATAGTATCACCATAATGTCATAATTAGAGATGAGCGAATATCTCGTCCGAGCTTGAATGCTCGTTCGAGTTTAAGGTACTCGAAATGGCTCTTGCTCGGACGAGTATTTTTCCCTGCGCGAGATCGAGCATTTATTAAAAACACATTGAAGAACAAGGAAGAATAAATAAAAAACAGTGAACAACAGTGAACACAGGATCATTGTAGTGAAAACACAGTGAAAAACAAGTGAAGAATCATTACAAGATGTTTCGGCACCTCTGCTACGTGTCGGAAGATCCGCGCGGGAACGGTTCGAGACAAAATAGTATTTGAGAATAACAATATTATGTGGAAGAACACATTGAAGAAACCCTTTGAGCAGGACAGAGACAACGGGGGAGTCAGCACAGAAGACACCGGGGAGCAGCAACAGAGACACCGGGAGCAGCACGGAGACCATGGGGCCAGCGGCAGCACGGAGACATGGGCATCGGCAGCACGGAGACATGGGGCAGCGGCATCACGGATACATTGGGCAGGCTTCAGTCACGGATACATGGCGGCAGCGTCAGCACGGAACATGGGGCAAGCGGCAGCACAGCATTGGCAGCGCGAGCACGGATACATCGGCAGCGGCACGGAGACATCGGCACTGTCAACGGAGACTCGGGCACTGAGAACATCGGGGAGCGGCACGGAGACATCAGGAGCGGCACGGAGACATCGGGGCACGGAGACATCGGGCACGGCACGGAGCGGCATCTGAGAGACCATCGGGGCACTGAGACATCGGAGCTGCACGGAGAACATCGGGGAGCGGCAGAAACATCTGGGGAGCGCACGGGGGGGCGGAGTACATCGCATCTGCAACGGAGACTCGGGCAGCAGCACGGAGACATCGGGAGCAGCACGGAGACATCGGGGAGACTTTCAGTGAAGAGAGCAGCTGATCCCGTGACAAAGCGTATCTCCCGACAATTGAAGCAGATGCTGCCGAACAATCTCAATCTATTCTTCACTGGTGTTTTTCACTTAAATGAGCCTGTGGTCACTGTGTTCACTGTTTTTATTCTATTCTCTGCACTGTTCTTCACATCTGCTAACTTGTCCGGAGATAATAAATACGCGCGGAAAGGGAATAATAGTTGCAGATTTTGCATACTCTGCTAACTTATCAGAAGACCTCTTTTTCAATTATTACACATTTTATTCCCGAATCACGGTCCCTTTGAAAAATGCTCGTCTCCCATGGACTTCATGGGGCTCGTTATTCGGCACGAGCCCTCGCCTCTGGAACAGTTCGTCTCGAATAACGAGCACTCGAGCTTTTTATGCTCGCCTCCATCTCTATCCATAATAAATTGACTTAACCATAAAAAATTAAAAAAAAAAGTAAAAAATACTCTGTATTCAAGTGGCAAGAATTTTAATTAAAATAATTTCTTGATTTTTTGTTGTGCTGTGAATTATTTAAGTTAGCAAAAGGCATTCACAGATGCACAATAGCACAATGCTCAAAGATAGTTGTATGACCCCACAAGATACCAACCATACACACTTGTAAAATATAAGACATCCATCTCACAGTGCAAGTCAAAGGGTATCATGAGGTCAAGGCCCAAGAAGCTCAGAGACAGAAATGTAGCAAGGCACAGATCGGACGAAGGTTCGAAAGAAATTCTGGCGCACTCAAGTTCCTTAGAGCACAGTGGCCTCCATTTCTGAAATGTAAGAAGTTTTGGACACCAAACTCTCACTCGACCTCCCACACGCCAAACTACAAATCATTAGAGGAGTGCCTTGGTGAGAGAAGGTAAAGCAGAACCCCATCTGTCCAACCATCGTTTATTTGACCTATATCCATGTCTTAGGGACCTCAAGATTTCTTGAATACATCACTGCAGTGCTTTCCCCCTCACTGGTCAAAATATTAAAGGAACCTACCACACGATTCTACCTATAAAGGTAGAAACGGATGGTAGGTGGATGAATGGGTGTGAGGATTAAGCCCTTTTTTGGGACTATCCTCACGTCCCGGCTATCTTTAGAACTTTAATGTGGAATGGAGTAGCCGGACATGAGGCACAAGTCGCGGCTACATTTTGTGAAACTTACAACACCCTTAATTGCTTCTTCTTATTCACATAATTTGTTGAAGGAATGAAAATATCCATTTTGAAAATCTGCGGAGGAGGGGGGCATCATTAGGCAATGGGGTTAAAGTAAACTTATCCAAATAAGAGTTTTGCTGAAGAACTACAAACTTTAGCAGCTGTTTTAAATCTGCTGGATTTGGTATTTCTTAAATGGAAATTTTTTAATTTAAAGGGTAGTGCGTGTATGCTGTAAACACCTATATCTCGTACAGGTAGGCCAACATGCATATGAGGAGAGGGAACAGCTCTCGTACCCAGGTCCCACCTGCGGCACATCTCAGAGTTATGTGGGGCATATTCTTAAGGCAGGCTGTGCTAAAGCTTCCATAGTGAGACCTTCTGCGACAAGTTGTCTTTTCATTGGTGGCCCCAGATGCCTTTCAGGACAAGGAGTGGACCCCACTGTGCAATCTAGTAAGCCCATGTCCGCTGTAACATTGGCTGGTCATCAGCTGGTAAAGATCGCTCTGCCTGGCAGTCATGCTATGGTGTCATTACATTAACCATTCTTTACCCTGCATCCGAGCAGCGCCCAGAGTTTCTCATCTTCCCATAGCACTCGCGGTAAGATATACGTATCATTAATACGTAATGACCCGCTTACATGCAGTCCGGTATTTCTATTGTACAGCGTGCAGTGTCGATAGCTTTAACAACTGCTACACAATCGTTGTAACACTAGGAAGCTTCTACTTTTAGTAAGAAGCACCTAGTGCCCTTTAAAACGGGTGACAAGGCCTTAAAATTAAAAGCATTATTTGGTTTTGCTACTGCAAATCTAAATACTCACTTAAATATACTTATAATATATATGATAACAAAATAACACATTCCTCATTAATGTTTTAACAAACATACAGCATTTTACAGATGTAATGCCACTGTCGGTATCCAGTCCCTGGTGTACACAATTTCAGTTGCCCTTGCCCGACCCTTCAATCTTCTGACGTTAGGCTGGAGGACATTTGTTCTCCTGTCTGATGCTGCACTGATTGCTCTCTGCATTCCCAGCCCCATCCTTAGATTCCAGATTTACAACAGAGGCTATCTGGCCGGCTCACAACACATTGTTTTGAGGAGGATTAAAGCAGTGCAATCTACAAACAGATAAGTCTTTATCTAGGGAGGGGGAGAGAAGGCATATAGCAGGGCTAATATGTAGGTCATGCTGTTATAGCAGAGCTGAGAATGTCATGTCTATAATGCAATCTCATGGATCTCATCTCTCTTATCTCTGATCTATCCATCTCTCTTTCTAATGTGTCAGATACAATAGAATGGTTCCGATCTAAATGAAAGTAATATATAAACCTGAACTCTAATAATCTAACCGGCTCTGGAATCCCTGGCTGCCTCTATTAGTAACTCTACTTTCATTTTTAACTGACCATTTCTTTACTAACTTGTAATTATGCGTCATTTTGAAAACCACGGTTAACAGTGAAGAAATCTACAACGGAATAATCTTAAAATGCTTCTTTAAATACAAAAAAAAACAAAAAAAAAACCTAGAGACTTTTACCTTGGCTCACCACAAATGGGATGCAATCTTCAAGACTTGGTTTACGTAACAATTAAAATCTCATTCATCACACCTCTGACTTTAAAGGCAGTCTGCATTTCTCAGAGTGCTTATGAACTCCAAAGTGTTATTTGTAATGTTAGACTTATTGTTCACAATATTGAATAGATATGTCAAACATTATATAAGGAACAGGAGTCCAATCGGTAAGATACAATTCAGTATAACTATTCTATCTTAAATATATATTTGACAGGCTTTTTAAATATCTACTTTAAATACACAAATTGGAACTAATGGTAGACTTTATTATGTATATGAGATCATCAGCGTGAATAAACTGCACTTCACACAGTGTCATATAGTTCACATGTGGTTCATCAACAAAACACATACATCAAGATGCATTTGTTTTCATTCAATGTTACTACTATTCATTTGACTACTTTGAAAGTGTTTTTCTTCACTTGCTGTAAGTGTAAGCAGCCCTTGCAAAACATTTTCACAGAGCTGCTTACACTTACAGCATTGAAGGAAACTGCTTTCCAATTAGTCCAAATGCATAGTAACAGTTGAAAATGTATGCATTGTAAATGCTGCATCCTGCATCCTGCATTTACAACACGCAACCAAAATTCCACATGTTTAATGCACCCTCAGTCTGGGGGAATGAAGCTTGGGAATAGGTGCGACACGCACATTTCGCAATGAACTCTTCCAACACGGCCAGGTTAAGTAAATGTCCCCATTGTCCACACAGTACCGTATTAACCTTGGCACACTACCAGTTTTCTGACAGACTAAAACGGGCACACTGCTTGCAACGTGTTAGTTAAATACGGTAGTATTACAGTATATAGGTAGGAGCGATCATACCATCAAGGATTAATGTATCATAGAGGTCTAAAATACAAAAAAAAGTTTTTAAAAAAAAGTTTTACAATAATTTAAAAAAGTTAAAACCTAAAGTACAAATACACCCCCACTTTAACCTAAGAACTGATATAAAGCATAATCAACAGTAAGCCGTTTTTAACGTTGCGAGTTTGATGCAACAAAAAAAAGAAAAAAAAGATTAACTCGCATCAACACTCCACCTCCCGGCCCGTCCCAATGCCTGCAAACTGGGACCTGGGAACGCGCTGGGGTAATTTACTAAGGGCCCGATTCCTCGCGTTTTCCCGACGTGTACCCGCATATTTCCGCTTGCGCGCGCTTCCGATTTCCCCTGTATTGCCCCGGATTTTGACGAAAACCCAATGGATTTCGGAAAAAAACCGCCGGCCTTTAAAAAACGAAATGTGTCACTTTTGGGACCGGCGCTTTACCTTCACTTGGTCCGGCCCGGTAAACTCCACGTCGTTCAGAGGAAAATAATCGGGCCCCACATGTCAGTTCATTCCGATTTGCAGCTTTCAGGCGGGAGATCCCCCGGCAGCAACGTGCTGCGGTTGATCGAGTTCATCGCATCACACTTGCAGTGTCATAACGGGCCTAAGTCACAGATACACTACTTTACCTAAGTAGCAACTCCTAGTAATTACTTGAACAAATGCTGCAGTGGTAGAGTGTTTTCTTTTCTGGTAACTATCTAACACTGCAGCATTTTACAGTGTAATTGTCGGACAGCTCGCAAAGCTGTCTGACGTATTCATGAGGGGGCGGGGTTGGGGCGTGGCTAGGGGCAGTGAATGCTGCCTGGCCCGCCGCAGTCACTGTCTTCCTATGGAGCGAGCATGGCGTCCGGTAAGAGGCAGCGCCGCATCCGCGCCACCTAATGATACCAGCGTACCCCACCGCAGTGTTGGATAGCGTTACACCGGAGGTTCACTCTATCACTCTAACACTGCGGCATTTGTTCAAGCACTAGGAGCTGCTTACTTTAGTAAGAAGCTCCTAGTGCCGAGAATTTGGGTGATAGGTCCTCTTTAAAAACAGTTATTGCTGGTGGTGAACCACATAACGGAAAATAACGCTATAATAACGACTTTTACTCCATTTTATAACACATAAACATGGAATAAAAAGTGACCAAAATGTCACACAGACCTCAAAATGGTAGCAATGAAAACGTTGTCTCATTTCGCAAAAAATTGACACCATAAACAGCTCTGTACAACCAAAGTTTTGAAAAAGATTTTAAGCAGAAGAATGGTGAAAATGTTTTTTTTCCGTTTTCATAGTGCACAATCGTTAAAACACAATAAAACTGTAACATTTGGTATCGACGTGATCGTACAAACCAAGAATAAAGTCAGTTGTTATTTGGAGCACATGGTGAACGTCGAAAAACTGAGCCCACAATAACTGATGCGAATCGATTTTTTTTTCCTATTTTTCACATTTGGAATTTTTTTCCACTTCCCATTACATTGCCCCCCATGGAGCAATAAATAATGTGATGAAGAGTAAATTTTTACTCACAAAGCCCTCAAGCAGCTCTGTACACAGAAAAATGAATAAGTTTTGTTGTTATAAGTTTTTAAATGCTTGGAAATTTGCGTTCCTTTTGTTCCCTGGCCTGGCTCTTTTCCGGTGCCGCCCAGACATGCAGCTCACCCACCCTGCCCCTTCAAGGTTAACTTGATGAACTGGGAAAACCCCGTTAAGTCAAAATCATTATACCTAGATATTATCTTTAAACACAATCTGACTTACCCTGACATGTGTTTCTTTGTGATTTGTGCCAATTAAAAAAAAAAAGATGTTTCCAGAAGACGTGACGTGGAGATGAAATGGTAGATGTATAAACTTTCAATGTTTTACAAGTACTTAGGAATAAGCACCTGCTATCCATTATGGGACCAAAAGAGACTGTGTGTAACTTTGTACACATACAAGTCACCTCTCCAACTGATAATAATATATATAATATGAATCAAAATGTGTCCAATTTTATGCACGTTACACATTTATTTGATAACATATTTAGCTGATCTTAAATTGAGTTTAGCATAACTGTTTCATCATACAAAGCATGACTCCTTTATAAACAAAAAAAAGCAACACATAACTCGCCCATTATTTTGTGTACTCTTTGAAATCCTTTGAGATATTGGGACAAAGTAATTTCTGTTCCTATTGTTACCTTGCAATCTTCCTTTCTCCCACTTGAATAGCCGTGTATGCTTTGTTGCTAGTAATATTAAAATTTGAACTAATGTCCGCTCTTATTTTAGGAAATCAGTGGTGATGATGATAATAGCTAGCAAATTGTGTAGAAACACATTTATTAATATAATTTTATACGGCTTCTGATTCAGTGTGTAAGTTTAAACATTGGGCACTTTAATTACTTTCTAATTCAGACACACATGGAATCAGCTTGTATGGTTGTAGCCAAACAGAATAACACGTAGCTTTTATGCTTAAATAATAACATATAAAAGCCAAACATATTATGTCTGTTTTCTTCTTCTTCATTAACCCCCATTAGTGGAAATCTAGATATTTCCTCTTGAATCACAGTATTTCCTAATATTTATGTTGTACTATGTCGGTATATATAGCAGTGTATATTTTTGATATATTTGACTGTTTAACAAATTGTGAAACATAGCATTAACATTAGTATTTTGGTTTACACTGTGGTTATGAACCCAGCCTTATGTTTTAGCATTTGCTGACCTCTAGGATTATTTGGGCATTATAAGGTCTATAAAATCAACAAATGCATTACTATGAATGTGTTGAGGAGGTCCTTGTTTCTTTGTAATGAATTTCTAGACTGAGTCTAGACTAGTCTGAAATGCCCGTGTCCTTATTAATCTAGGGATAAGTAATTTTTCTAGACCATTTGTAATGATTGTCTATCACATGATACAATGTTACCCCCTATCATTACTGCAGAAGCCATTAAGGTTACTTCTTTCTTCTGAGCGCCACATTATTTCTACGATCGCACGTCAAGAGAGAATTTGCATGGGATTGAGAAAATGGTGAATGCTAGAGAAAAAAAACCTCAACTATGCGTGAAACTGTGGATGTGAAGCAATTAAAGTAGCCAACGAGTATAGGGAAAGTATAACCAAAGAGGTTAAACAGGCAGTCCCTGGGTTACATACAAAGATGGGGGTCTGTAGTTTGTTTCTTCTTAATTAATTTGGATGTAAGTCGGAACTATATTTTTCCATATCCCGACAAACAATTTTTTTGGCCTCAGTGACAATTGGAGTTTCAAATTTTTTTGATGTAATTTGACCAAGAGTATTAAAGCTTCATTACAGCCCTTACAACACGCTGATCATTGCAGTCTGGGACTAGTAAAGTATCCAGAGAGCTTCAGTGTAGATCAACAGTGGGCAGAGGGCCCGACTTTACTATGGTTTAAAGTCGCGGGTCCTAAGAAGGGGACCACCTGTAATAGGGCAATTTACTGTACATACATCTTTCCCCTCATAAAACAGAACTGTATGGAAGCACTGTGTTGAGGTGATGCACATGTCTGGAAAATTATTTGTTACAGACTATGAGGAATTAATTAAAAACCATACTTTTTTTGTCTGTGATACAGTGAGTCAGAAGTGAACTGGAATTTAATTAATTGAATAAAAATGTCATCACAAGTTACAAATCAGGAAAAAAATAAAATACATAATAACAAATGCTCTGCAAATAAAAACCGTTGGATGAATGTAGATTTCAATGGAAAGCACACATAACATGTAGATATACATATACAGTATTTAATGCTTACAGTGATGTGCACTTTTCTTTTTTTGTTTTTTTTTTTATAGTAACTCACAGTAGACAATAGTGACTTTTTTCAGGGTGTACAGATAATAAACCAAATGTTCTCAAAAGCAACTCCCTTAATCACTGGAGACGAGATAAGCAATGTGTCAGTGGGGACCCGGGTCATTACCAAAAACGACCCTCTGTTACATGTTCCCTTTAAAGAGGATATAAAAAATATTGAAATTACTTTTGCAAAAGTAAATCCCACAATTTCGGTCATAGGTTCAGCATTTTTTTTTGGTGTTTTTCAACGCTGCTCAGATCTTTTGCTGATTAGATATAAAGAGAAAATATATAATTGATTTTGCTTTTTCTACATTCAGAAATAGGATCTTACAAAACACCTTTAAGTTTATTCCTGGCAACAAATGCTGTGTTTGGTTTGACTCAATCCAGCATCAGTTTTACAGGGATCCTGAAATGATCACAAACAACCTGGCTACTAACTTATTCTCAATATAAACGGTTCCCTTGTTAGTACTCCAGTGAGGGTTCAGGATAAAAGTGGTAAGTAGCCAGATACATACATGTGTTACTTATATCAGAGTATCCATTATATTATAGTTTGAATTAGTCATGATGCAAGAAGAGCGGAGAGCCAAACTTCTCGTTGGTGTCGGGTGCGTCCTGGGCGGCTCGACCTATTGGCTAAAATGGTACGCTGTCCGCCGTCCGATGAATGGGGCTGGGTCTGCAATAGAGGCTGGGTGTCCAATACACCCGCTCTCACAACCTATCAGCGGGGCCGACGTGCTCCATCCGCAATCACTCCCCCTGGAGAAGTGGACAGTCTGGTGCATCATCCAGTGTGTCCGGTCCCACATTGGCCCGGGTGCGGAGGGTCATGGCCGCCGAATATAGGACTGCTGTTCCGCCGCGCCAGTGGCTAACGACTAACACACGCCGGCGCCCACCATCGGACGCCTGCTTTCCACTATGTTTTGATGTTCTTCGCTGTATTATTTCGATTAGTGGCAAACAGCGCTTGATGTCCCAGCTCTATTGTCCTCCTGATGAGCCCTAGCATCCAGGGCGAAACGCGTAGAGCCTAGCGCAGGGACTAATCGAATTTAAGTGATCTGTATCTACTAGAGCCAGACTATTGGAATAGGTTTCAGAAGGTCCCACATCTTCTCATCATTGTGGGATCGGTTGGCACTAATACAATTTGCCCGCGACCCTAACCTACACCAAAGTTGCCCATAGCATATAAACCTGTGGTATTGTATAATCCCGCAGCAATACTTACCTCTGCGTCTGGCCTGCAGAATGGTCACTAATACTTGTACATTTCTGAAACATTTTTGTTTTGTTTGTCATGCTGGAGCCATTTTAAATATTCTTTGAATAAAAGTTAAGTTGTACCTACCTCCACGACTACCTACTCCAGTCAGAAATTCCAGTAAAATTGTAGTCATAGGTTGATTATCATTATGCTCAAAATCAGTGATTCCTTTCCCTATTCTGTTCGTTTTTTGAGCTCATAATTTTCATTTCTCGGCGGGGATTTTTAAATCCAACGATATAACTACGGAATTATGGCTAAATGAAGCTAAACAGTGTTTTCAGAAACAGAGTTACCACAAAATTCTAATCCACTTCCATTAAAGCGCTTTTAGGCACTTTCTCGTCTGTTTATAAAGACTACAACTCGGGTCTTGGTGGAAATACAAGGTTAACAAACTCCTTGAAAATAATTGTTCCAAGAGGCCTCCGTCAATCCAATAGTCCTTCTAAAAGGATTCAGGAATCCACCCTTGGTTAATAAGTGGGAGAAGGAAGTAACTCGAGAGTTCTCTCAGTTAATTGGGTTACTAATTGGAAAAGAGAACTAGCACTTGAGAAACATTCTACGCGCCTCAAGAGGGCTATCGGCAAGTGCACATTCCTTCTCCCTCAGACTCAGATTTGAAAAAAAGAACGAAATCTGCAATCAGATATTGAGAAATATACCAATACATAAAAAAATATGAAACATTTTCCAATATCTAAGGAACCTAGCAGATTTCAAGAAAACGAGCGTATGTGCCCCACCCTCTAGCACCAACGACTATCGATCTGAAAACTCGGCAGTCTGAATACGAAATATCAGACACAGAAAAATCAAACACGAATATAAGGTGACAATAGAACAAAAGAGAAACACCAAAGGGGCGCAAGAGGGAGAGGTGGGAGATCTAGAGGAAGGGGCAGGGAAGAGGAAAGGAACAACAGATCACCTAGATAGTGAAGAGATCTTTTTTATCCAATCCCAGGTCCCCCCAACTACCCAATTATCTGTTGCGCGACTCCGCAAAGATCAACCACACCCTAGCACCCCGACTTTTTCCACCATACTACTGTGAACATGGAGCACCGCTGATACAAGACTCTCATCTCAGAAACCAAGATGAATGAAGTACAATCATCACCTCTCTAAACATCCTCTTTTCAAACGGCGGAAAAGCAACTTTTAGCCAAGGGTCTATCTTTTGTCCGACAATCGAAATTCGAGTCTATTCACATGGGTCAAGACTGGCACTATTCCCACGAAATTGAGATGTCCAAATTTCTGGCCATCATACCTGGAAAACTTGCCATAACGTTAGGTATTGATGACATCAGATCTCTCCAATCGTAAAACACTGGGAAGAACTCTGAACAGGGCCAAAGGAATGTGGTGAGGGCCCCTTTACGAACTGAAGAACAAGAGTAAATCCACCCCTCCAGTGTTTGAATCCAGCGCTATGATACTTTGAAGAACTGGTAGTGAGGTAACTGAGCTCAATGTCACTCTCAGATATCCTACTCTAATACTGAACCAAGACCACATACATTACAACACGACCCTTCTTTCCTTAGAAAGAGATCATCTATTATTATCAAATCATCGGATATAGGGGGGGAACGTGTACTTATGGATAACCTGACTATAATGCGTGTGCCAGTCACACTAGGGGACAAGATTTGCTGTAGGAACTTCCACAGATCCCACTCAAATTTTTGCTGTCCAACTCCTTAGATACGGATCATCAATTACAAACACAGGCTTTTAGTCAACAACAGAATTTGATTTTTTAATGCCTAAAGATCCCAACCAATTGCGACCTTACTGTCTCCCTAAAATACACAGGGGTACCCCCATTAAAGGGTCGCCCCATTGTCTCGGGCATTAATAGCATGCACAGACCTGGGAGACCACATACATAGACAAGGTGTTACGTCCCTTTGGTGTTGGCTGTGCCATCCTATGGTGCGTGACACCATGGATGTCCTCAGTAAAATGATGGGATACCATCCCCTCAGGGGACTTTGGCTGGCTAGCTTAGATTTGGAAGCATTATACAGCTCCATTCCACATGACAAAGGATGCCTGGGGGTAAACAACTTTTTAATCCATGAGAGGTTCACCCTATCTAAACCCATAACCAAATGATTATGGACCTCTGGTGTTCATTTTTAGAACATATTATTTCCTGTTTTACGGACGCTTTTTCTTCCACCACTCAGGGGAACTGCAATGGGGACCCAGCTGCCCCCCCATAGTACGCAAACTTATCCTGGGCTGGTGGGAGGAGCGTTTCGTCTTTCACCGAAGAATGACGCATGAACATCCAAGATAATGTCTGTGGACAAGATTTATAGATACGTCGCTAGTGTTATGACGGACACCAGAGAAGCATTCTCTGAGTTTGTTACGGTCCTTAATAACAATGAATTTAGGCATAAAACTGACGTCCGAAATCCAATCAGAAAACGATTTCCTTTTGTGATCTCGCGATCCCCATCATGAAGGATGGGACTTAAGTCAAGCCCCTCAGTTAACCCGCAAACCAATCACTGCCTCAAACAACCTGCTTATGTGGCAAAAGCCATCATCCACAAGCCCTAAAGAAGCGAATTCCCCAATGGACAGTTCCCTCCGATGAGGAGGAATTGGCTCCAATATTTCTGACTTCGAAAATGAAGCCAGTGAATTGGAAGACCACGCTTCATGAGGAGGGGATATCCTGAAAAAATTCTAGATGAAAGCCAGGTCCTTTGCTAGAATACCAAGACAAGACCATCTTCTCTACTTGGTCCCAAAACAACGAAGTGATGGCGACAATAAATCAGACTCATCGCCACATTTGATAAAAAGCCCAAGAATTAACAATATCTGAGGAATTCTGGGACAGACTCCTGAAATACGCCCATGATCTGAAACAGAGGATGAAGGATAAACCCCTCCCTAACATACAGAAGAGGGAGGGAATATTGGTGACCGTCTGTCCATAAGCCAATCTCACAATCGTCTACCCTCTGAGAATTCTTGGCACAAATGCAGCGCAAGGGACCTTTAGAGGCGGTAAATGTACGGCTGTAAGACACATCCACCCAGAGTAAACTTTCTCGAGTGTCCAAACGCATTACCTAACTCAACCGAGATTTCATCAATTGTAGAACAATGGAGTGGTTCGAATCTTTGCAACTTGTCCTGCCCCCTACACTATGTCGGGAAAACCATAAAAGAACTGAGGAGTTAAGAATTCTCGACCATATTGGGAATATCAGAAGGGGCGAGGATAGACCCCTGGCCAACCATGTCCATCCACACCATGGTGGTGACCTGAATGCTCTGAGTTTCAAGGGCATTGGAAGTATCCGACCCTCCACAAGGAGGGGACTGGAATAATGAACATCCTGAGAAAAGAAATCTCAGTGATATTCCGGATGAAGTGCATTAAACCTGTGGTTTAATGATGCCAATCTCTTTGGCAACCGTTTATTTAACACTCGATTTTTAACACCGTTACTTTTATACACTATAGCACTAGTCACTGCTACATGTAGACTAATGACGTTAGACATTTATCTAGTGCCTCTAACAGGCAATATACGGGCTTATGAATAACTGTGGGCCGCATATCTCCCTTCGCATCTCAGCATTATGTAAGGGATTACCACCCCCTTTTGCTAATACCCGGGGTGCTCCGTATCTTTCTGTTGCCTGCCAAAAAGAAAAAGTATTTACCTGTCCGCCTCGATAGAGGGCGGGGGTTCTGAATAGAGGGCTGGTGTCATACCACCGCGCTCTCCAACACCTATACAGCGGGGCCGAACTGTCCAGCCCGCATCGACCTCCCCTGGATAGGTGGTACAGTCTCGTGCATCATTCCAGTGTGCGTTCCCACATTGGCCGGGGGGCTGAGTCATGCCGAATATAGGACGGCTGTTCCTCCTCGCCAGTGGCTAAACGACTAACCACGCCGGTCGCCACTCATTACGCCGCGCGTTCCACGTGAGTTTTATTTTTCTGTCCTTTATGTGTATTAATTAAGGCATACAGCGCTTATGTTCCCAGCTCATGCTCCTGATGTAGCCCTAGCTCCAGTGCGAAAACGCTAGAGCCTGAGCGCAGGACTAAAGAATTTAAGTGATCTGTAGCTACTAGAGCCAGACTATTGGGCCATAGGTTCAGAAGGTTCCACGATCTCTCATCATTGGGGGATCGGTTGGCAGCTTACTACAATTGCCGCGACCCTAACCTACACCAAAGTTTGCCCAAGCATTAATAAACCTGTGGTATTGTATATGCCCCGCCAATACTTACCTCCTGGCTCGCAGAGGTCACATAATACATTGTACATCTGAACATTTTTGTTTTGTGTTTCATGCTGGAGCCATTTTAAATAATTCTTGAAAAAGTAATTTTTACCTACCTCCCCGACTACTCCAGTCAGAATTCCAGTAAATTGTATGTCATGGTTTATTACATTATAGTCATCAGTGTTTCCCAATCCAGTATATTGATGCCCTGGCCAACCAGCCTTGGCTGTGATTGGCCAGTGGGACACCTCTGGCTAATAATAGCCATGGCTAGTCAGCCATGGGCCTCAATTTGCTATATTTGGGAAATCACTGATGAGCTATAATGATAATCAACCTATGACTACAATTTACTGGAATTTCTGACTGGAGTAGTCGTGGAGGTAGGTAAAAATTAACTTTTATGATAAAAATCCCGCCATGAGAAATGAAAAAGCTGAGCTCAAAAAAACGAACAGAATAAAGAAATCACTGATGAGCTATATTGATAATAAACCTATGACTACAATTTACTGAAATTTCTGACTGGAGTAGTCGTGGAGGTAGGTAAAAATTAACTTTTATTCAAGAAATATTTAAAATGGCTCCAGTATGACATACAAAACATAAATGTCCAGAATGTCCGATGTATTGTGTGACATTCTGTAAAGCCAGAGGTAAGTATTGCTGCGGGCATATAGAATACCACACGCTTCTTACTACTAAGGGCAACTTTGGTATAGGTTCAGGTCGCGGCAAATTGTACTAAGCTGCCATCCGATCCCCCAGTGATAAGAGATCGTGGACCTTCTGATCCTATTGCCCACTAGTCCGGCTCTAATAGCTACAGGTCACTTAAAATCTAATAGTCCCTGCACTCAGGCTCTACGCGTTTCGCCCTGGATGCTAGGGCTCATCAGGAGACATAGAGCTGGGACATCAAGTGCTGTTATGTCTAGTCTAATACATACAGGACAAAACATAAAACATAGTAGAACGCCGGCGTCCTGATGGTGGGCGCCGGCGTGTGTTAGTCGTAGCCACTGGCGCGGCGGGTCAGCCGTCCTTATATTCGGCATGACTCCGCCCCCCGGCCAATGTGGGAGATAGAGCTGGGACATCAAGTGCTGTTATGTCTAGTCTAATACATACAAGACAAAACATAAAACATAGTAGAACGCCGGCGTCCTGATGGTGGGCGCCGGCGTGTGTTAGTCGTAGCCACTGGCGCGGCGGATCAGCCGTCCTTATATTCGGCATGACTCCGCCCCCCGGCCAATGTGGGAGCGCACACTGAATGATGCACGAGACTGTCCACCTATCCAGGGGGTCTATAAATCTTGTCCACAGACATATCTTGGATGTCCATGCGTCCATTTCCTCGGTGAAGACGAAACGCTCCTCCCACCAGCCCAGGAATAAGTTTGCGTATGTGGGGGCAGCTGGGCTCCCCATTGCAGTTCCCCTGAGCTGGTGGAAGAAGCGTCCGTCAAATAGAAAATAATTATGTTCCAAGATGAACACCAGAAGGTCCATAATCAGTTGGTTATGGTTGGATAGATGTGAACCTCTCATGGATAAAAAGTGTTTAACCCCCAGGCATCCTTTATCGTGTGGAATGGAGCTGTATAATGCTTCCACATCTAAGCTAGCCAGCAGAGTCCCCTGGGGGATGGTAATCCCATCAATTTTCCTGAGGACATCCATGGTGTCACGCACATAGGATGGCAAAGCCAACACAAATGGACGTAACACCTTGTCTATGTATGTGGATATCCCCTGTGTCAGGCTATTGATGCCCGAGACTATGGGGCGACCCTTTAGTGGGGGGTACCCCTTATGAATTTTAGGGAGACAATAGAAGGTCGCAATGGTGGGATATTTAGGCATTAGAAAGTCGAATTCTTGTTTGCTGACTAAGCCTGTTTGTAATGCTGCATCCAGTATCTTCAAGAGTTGGACAGCAAACATTTGGGTGGGATCCTGTGGTAAGGTTCTATAGCAATCTTTGTCCCCTAGTAGTGACTGGCACATCGCCTTGTAGTCAGGTTTATCCATAAGTACCACGTTCCCCCCCTTATCCGATGATTTTATAATAATAGATTGGTCTCTTTCTAGGGAAAGAAGGGCATGTATGTGGTCTTTGGTCAGATTGGAGTAGGATCTATCTGAGAGTGACATTGAGCTCAGTTCCCTAACTACCAGTTCTTCAAAGATATCAATAGCGCTGGTATCAAACACTGGAGGGGTGGATTTACTCTTGTTCTTCAGGTTCGTAAATGGGCCCTCACCCACATTCCTTTGGCCCTGTTCCCAGAGTTCGTAAATGGGCCCTCACCCACATTCCTTTGGCCCTGTTCCCAGAGTTCTTCCAGTGTTTTTAGATTGGAGAGATCTGATTCATCAATACCTAATCTTCCAGTGTTTTTAGATTGGAGAGATCTGATTCATCAATACCTAACGTATGGCAAGTTTTACGGTCATTGATGGCCATAAATTTGGCCCATCTCAATTTCCGTGTGAATAGTGCCAGGTCTTTGACCCATGTGAATAGATCGAATTTCGATGTCGGGACAAAAGATAGACCCTTGGCTAAAAGTTGCTTTTCCGCCGTTGAAAGAGGATGTTTAGAGAGGTTAATGATTTGTAATTCATCATTTGGTTTCTGAGATGAGAGTCTTGTATCAGTCTGGTGCTCCATGTTCACAGTAGTATGGTGGGAAAAAGTCGGGGGTGCTAGGGTGGTGGTTGATCTTTGCGCTCGCGCAACAGATATTGAGTTATTGGGGGGACCTGGGATAAAAAAGATCTATCACTATCTAGGTGATCTGTTGTTCCTCTTCCTCTTCCTCTGCCCCTTCCTCTAGATCTCCCACCTCTCCCTCTTGCGCCCCCTCTTGGTGTTCCTCTTTTGTTCCTATTGTCACCCTTATATCTCGTGTTTGATTTTTCTGTGTCTGATATTTCGTATTCAGACGCCGAGTTTTCAGACTCAGATATCGTTTGTGCTAGAGTCGTGGCATCATACGCTCGATTTTCCTTGAAATCTGCTAGGTCTCTTAGATATTGGAAATGTTTCCTATTTTTTATGTAGTTGGTATATTTCTCAATATCTGATTGCAGATTTCGTTCTCTTTTTTCAAACTCTGAGTCTGAGGAGAAGGATTTTGCACTTGCGATAGCCTCTTTGAGGCGCGTAGAATGTTTCTCAAGTGCTAGCTTCTCTTCTTCCAATAGTAACCCAATTAACCTGAGAGAACTCTCGGTTACTTCCTTCTCCCACTTATTAACCAAGGTTGGATTCCTGAATCTTTTAGCAGGTACTATTGGATTGCGGAGGCCTCTTGGAACAATCTTATTTTCAAGGTAGTTTGTTAACCCTTGTATTTCCCACCAAGACCGAGTGTAGTCTTTATAAACAGACGAAAGTGCTCTAAAAGCGCTTTTAATGGACGTTGGATTAGAATTTTGTGGTAACTCTGTTTCTGAAAACACTGTTTTAGCTTCATTTAGCCATAATTCAGTATTTATATCGTTGGATAAAAATCCCGCCATGAGAAATGAAAATTACTGAGCTCAAAAAACGAACAGAATAGGGAAATCACTGATGAGCTATAATGATAATCAACCTATGACTACAATATACATACAGGACAGAACATAAAACATAGTGGAACGCCGGCGTCCTGATGGTGGGCGCCGGCGTGTGTTAGTCGTAGCACAGCCGTCCTTATATTCGGCATGACTCCGCCCCCCGGCCAATGTGGGACCGCACACTGGATGATGCACGAGACTGTCCACCTATCCAGGGGAGTCGATTGCGGGCTGGAGCACGTCGGCCCCGCTGATAGGTTGTGGAGAGCGGGTATTGACACCAGCCCTCTATTCAGACCCCGCCCCTTCATCGGACGGCGGACAGGTACCATTTTAGCAATATGTCGAGGCCGCCCAGGACGCACCCGACCACCAACGGAAAGTTTGGCTCCGCTCTTCTCTGCTCATGACTAATCTCAAACTATAATATTAATGGATACTTGAATATAGTAACACATGTATGTATCTGGCTACTTACTTATTCCTGAACCTAACTGGAGTAATAACCAGGAAACCTTTTATATTGAGAATAAGTTCAGTAGCCATGTGTTTGTGATCATTTCAGGATCCCTGTAAAACATGATGCTGGATTTGAGTCAAAACAAACACATGCATTTGTTGCCAGGAATAACTTAAAGGTTTTTTGTAAGATCCTATTTCTGAATTTAGAAAAATCAAATCAATTACTATTTATTTTCTCTTTTCTTATCTAATCAGCAAAAGATCTGAGCAGCGTTGAAAACACCAAAAAAAATTGCTGAACCTATGACCGAATTGTGGGATACTTTGCAAAAGTAATATCAATATTTTATATCATCTTTAAAGGGAACATGTCACCAGAGGGTCGTTTTTAGTAATGACCAGGTTCCCACTGACACATTTCTTATCTCGTCTCCAGTGATAAGGGAGTTATGCTTTTGAGAACATTTGGTTTATTATCTGTACACCCTGAAAAAGTCACTTATTGTCTCCTGCTGAGTTACTATAAGTTCACATCACTGTAAGCATTCAATACTTTATATGTATATCTACATGTTATGTGTGCTTTCCATTGACATCTACATTCATCCAACGGTTTTATTTTGCAGCATTTGTTTATTATGTAATTTTATTTTTATTCCTGATTTGTAAATTTTGTGACATTTTAATTCAATTTAATTAAATTCCAGTTCACTTCTGACCTCACTGTCTCACAGACCAAAATAAAGTATTGTTTTTAATTAATTCCTCATAGTCCTGTAACAATAATTTTCCAGACATGTTGCAAACCTCAACACAGTGCTTCCATACAGTTCTGTTTTATGAGGAACTGTATGTACAGCAAATTTCCCTATACAGGTGGTCCCCTTGTTAAGGACCCGCGACTTTAACCCATAGTTAAAGTCGGGCCCCTCTGCCCACTGTGATCTCACTGAAGCTCTCTGGATACTTTACTATAGTCCCAGACTGCAATGATCAGCTGTAATGTGTCTGTAATGAAGCTTTAATACTCCTTGGTCAAATTACATAAAAAAAATTTGAAACTCCAATTGTCACTGAGGCAAAAAAATTTTTTGTCTGGATCTGGATAAAATATAGTTCCGACTTACATACAAATTCAACTTAAGAACAAACCTACAGACCCCATCTTGTATGTAACCCAGGGACTGCCTGTACCTCTTTGGTATACTTTCCCTATACTCTTTGGCTACTTTAATTGCTTTCACATCACAGTTTCCAGCATAGTTGAGTTTTTTTTCTCTAGCATTCACCATTTTCTACAATCCCCTGCAATCTCTCTCTGACGTGCCGACGTAGAAATGGCGGCGCATCAGAAGAAGTAACCTTAATGGCTTCTGCAGTCATTAAGGGGTTAACATTTATCATGTGATAGACAATCATTACAACTGGTCTAGAAAATTACTTAATCACTAGATTAATAAGGAACACGGTGCATTCAAGACTAGTCTAGACTCAGTCTAGAACATTCATTTAAAAGAAACAAGGCCTCCTCCACACCTATTCATATTAATTGCATTTGTTTGATTCTATAGACATTTATACTGCCCAAATAATCCTAGAGGTCAGCAACTGCTAAAACACTAAGGCTGGGTTCATACACAGTGTAACCAAAATATAATGTTAATGCTATGTTCACAATTTTGTTAACACATCAAATATATCAAATATACACTGCTAATATATACCGTACATAGTACAACATAAATATTTAGGAAATTATCTGGTGATTCAAGATGAAATATCTAGATTTCCATAATGGGGTTAATGAAGAAACAGACATACATATGTTTCTGCTTTTATATGTTATATTTTCAGCATAAAAGCTACGTGTTATTCTGTTTGCTACACCATACAATGCTGCTTCCATGTTTGTCTGAATAGAAGTAATTACAGTGAATGTTTAACTACACACTGAATCAGAGCCGTATAAAATCTATATTAATAAATGTGTTTCTACACAATTTGCTAGCTACTTATCATCATCACCACTGATTTCCTAATAATAAGAGCGGACATTAGTTCAAATTTTAATATTACCTAGCAACAAAGCATAGAAAGGCTATTCAAGTGGGAGAAAGGAAGATGCAAGGTAACCAATAGAACAGAAATTACTTTGTCCCAATATCTCCAAAGGATTTCAAAAGGTAGACAAAATAATGGGAGTTTTATGTAGTTGGCTTTTTTTTTATAAAGGATTACATGCTTTGTATGATGAACAGTATGCTAAACTCAATTTAAGATCAGCTAAATATTTTATCAAATAAATGTTAAAGTGCCATGAAACTGGAAACATTTTTATCATATTATAATATTATATATCAGTTCTGAAGATGTGACTTTTATGTACAAAGTTACAAATCAGTTCTCTTTGGTCCATAACGGATAGAAGGTTGCTTATTCCAAGTACTTTGTAAAACATTGAAAAGTTTTTATACATCTACATTTCATCTCCACTTCAAGTCTTCTGGAAAATCTTTATTGGCACAAAATAAAAAGAACAAATGTCAGGGTAAGTCAGATTGTGTTTAAAGATAATATCTAGGTATAATGATTTAGACTTAAAGGGGTTTTCCCATTTCGTCAATTTAACCCCTTAAGGATGCTGGGTTTTTTAGCTCATTTCTTGTTCTTCACCTTCAAAAATCCATAACTTATTCATTTTTCTGTGTACAGAGCTGCTTGAGGGCTTTGTGCATTAAAAAATTTACTTCTCAATCACATTATTTATTGCTCCATGCATGTACTGGGAAGCTGGAAAACAATTCAAAATATGGAAAAATAGGAAAAAAAAATCAGATTTGCATCACGTTCTTGCGAGCTCAGTTTTTACGACTTTCACCATGTGCTCCAAATAACACCTGTACTTTATTTTTTGGTTTGGTACGATCACGGTGATACCAAATGTATACAGGTTTTATTGTGTTTTAACACATTTTCTAAAGTTAAACGATTGTGCACTATGAAAAAGGAAAAAAACATATATCTAATTTTCAAACTTTGGTGTACAGAGCTGTATTAGCTGTAAATTTTTTTGCGAAATGAGACAATGTTTTCATTGCTACGATTTTGAGGTCTGTGTGACATTTTGGTCACTTTTTATTCCATGTTTATGTGTTATTAAATGGAGTAAAAGTCGTGTTTTCCAACATTTGGGCGTTATTTTCCATTGTGTGGTTCACCACCAGGCAGCGCCAGGCAGCAGTCACCGCCCCTAGCCACGCCCCAACCTTGCCCCCTCATGAATACGTCAGACAGCTTTGCGAGCTGTCCGACAATTACACTGTACCCTGCCGCAGTGTTAGATAGCATTACCGGAAACCACTCTACCACTGCAGCATTTGTTCAAGCACTAGGAGTTGCTTACTTTAGTAAGCAGCTCCTAGTGCCGAAAATGTGGGTGACAGGTGCTCTTTAAATTTTGATAGATCAGGCATTTTGGGAGGTGGTGATACCTATTGTATCTGTGACTTAGGCCCGTTCTACACTTGCAAGTGTGATGCAATGAACTCGCATCAAACTTGCAGCATGTGCTGTCGGGATCTCCCGCCCTGAACGCTGCAAATCGGGACTGAACTGACATGCTGAATTCAGTCCCGGTTTGCAGCATTCGGGCCGGGCCGGGAGAGTGTGATGCAAGTTCATCGCATCAAACTCGCAAGTGTAAAACGGGCCTTACTGTTTATTATGCTTTATATCAGTTCTAGGTTAAAGGGGGATGATTTGTACTTTTAGATTTTTAACTTTTTTTTATTATTTTTAAAAAAAATTTTAAACTTTTTTTAACTATTTTTAGACCCTCTATGATACATTAATCCTTGATGGTCTGATCGCTCCTACCTTAGGCTACATTCACACTAATGTATGGAGGACGTATAAACGGCCGACGTATATACGGCCGATATACGTCCTCCATAGACGTCAATGGATGCACGGCGCCCCAAAGGGAGCGGTACGGTGCAGCACACGTGCGGCACTGTACTGCTCCGTACCCTGAAAAAAATAGGACCTGTCCTATCTTTTGCCGTAATACGGCGCCATGCGCCATTACTTCCTATGGAGAGGGGCGGGGGTGAGCTGCGCTCACCTCCTCCTCCTCTCCCCGTGCACTGCCGTTGCCCGCTACGGCACGGTACGGGCGGGCAACGGCAGTGTGAATATAGCCTTATACTGTAATACTACTGTATTTTAAATAACCGTGCAAGCAGTTTGCCCGTTTTAGTCTGCCAGAAAACTGGTGCCAAGGGTTTAATACGTAAATGTGGGACACTATGGGGCACATTTACTAACCTGGCCGCTGGAGTTCATGCAAAGTGAATTGTCCGACTATCATCCACACTGCCACGATTTGCCGAGATGGTGTGCCCGATATCATGCATGTGTCACTTCCCCGCTCAGGTCCACCTTCTTCTTCCTAGTGCATGTAAGTGCATTGTCTTGCGACACAAATTGAAAGTTAAATCCCGCTCTCATTCTGAATCCGTCGGATCACCCGACGGTCTGCCCCCTGATTTCTGTCGCATGAAAGCCAGCACACCTGTGCCACAATCCGATGGCATGCGACACAATCCCCTCCTAAATACCTGTCAAAGCTGCGCAAATCCCGAAAACTATGAACAGTCCGACGAAAGTGCATTCTGCAACCCTTAGTAAATAAGCCCCTATATGTTTTAAGATGTGTCTCTCCATGAGCCCTCTTCAAACATCCTAAATAGCACTGTGATTAATTATATATGCATATATATATACTTTGCAAATAAAACATAAAACAAAGTCCTAAGTCTGTTCGGCTCCCAGTGCAGGTCTAATATCTTGCACCAAACAAAGTCTCTAAGGCCATAACTTTCACATGTCTCAAACAGTAGACCTATTCCCAAGCTTCATTCCCCCAGACTGAGGTTGCATTAACATGTGGCATTTTGGTTGTGTGTAAATGCATGCATGCAGGATGCATGCATTACAATGCATACATTTTCAACTGTTACTATGCATTTGACTAATTTGAAAGCAGTTTCCTTCAATGCTGTAAGTGTAAGCAGCTGTGAAAATGTTTACATAGCTGCTTACACTTCCAGCAGTGAAGAAAAACACTTTCAAAGTAGTGAAATGCAGAGTAACATTTGAAAACACTTGCATTCTGATGTATGCATTTTGTTGATGCAACCACATGTGAACGTATCCTGACATTGTGTGCAGTGCATTTATTCCCCACTGTTGATCTCATTATACATAATAAAGTCTACAATTAGTTCTCATGTGTGTATTTTAAGTAGATATTTAATAAAACATGTCAAATATACTATTTTAACTAGAATAGTTATACTGACATTGTATCTTACCGACTGGACTTTCCTTGTTTACCTTTATATAAATGTTTGACATCTCTATTAATATTGTGAACAATAAGTCTAACATTACAAATAACACTTTGGAGTTCATAATCACTCTGAGAAATGCAGCTGCCTTTAAAGTCAGAGGTGCTGAATGAGATTTCATTGTTACAGTAAACAAGCTCTTGAAGATTGCATACCATTGTGTGAGCACAGGTAAAAGTCTCACTAGGTTTTTTTTTTGTTTTTGTTATGTATTTTAAAGAAGCATTTTAAGATATTCCGTTGTAGATTTTCTTCACTGTAAATGTTTTTCACAATGACGCATAATTACAAGTTTAGTAAAGAAATGGTTCAGTAAAAATGAAGTAGAGTTACTATAGAGGCAGCCAGGGATTCCAGAGCCTGGTTAGATTATTAGAGTTCAGGTTTATATATACTTTCATTTAGCTTCTGGACATTCTACTTGTATCTGACACATAGAAAGAGAGATGAGATAGATCAGAGATGAGAGATGATGAGATCCATGAGATGCTTATTAGACATGACATTCTCAGCTCTGCTATAACAGCTATGACATACACTATTAGCCTTGCTATATGCCTCTCTCCCCCTCCCCTAGATAAAGACCTTATCTGTTTGTAGCTTGCTGCTTTACTCTCCTCAAAACAATGTGTTGTTAGCCGGCAGATAGCCTCTGTGTAAATCCTGGAATCTAAGGACGGGGGCTGGAATGCAGAGAGCAACTCAGTGCAGCATCAGACAGGAGAACAAATGTCCTCCAGACCCTAACGTCAGAAGATTCAGGGTCGGGTCAAGGGGCAACTGAAATTGTGTACACCAGGACTGATACAGACAGGTTGGAATTACATCTGTAAAATGCTGTATGTTTGTTAATAACATTAAATGAGAGAATGTGTTATTTTGTTATCATATATATATAAGTATATTTCAGTGAGTATTTAGATTTGCAGTAGCAAAACCATAATAATGCTTTTAAAGGACCTGTCACCCGTAAAAGGGCACTAGGTGCTTCTTACTAAAGTAAGAAGCTCCTAGTGTTACAACCGATGTAGCAGTGTTAAAGCTAGCAGACACTGCCACGCTGTACAATAGAAATACCGGACTGCACTGTAAGCGGTCATACGTATTCATGATACGCTATATCTTACTCGCCGAGTGCTATGGGAAGATGAGAAACTTCTGGCTCTGCTCCGGCATGCAGGTAAAGAATGGGTTAATTGTACTGCCACCATAGCACTGAGCTGCCAGGCAGAGAGATTTTCCAGCTGCTGACCAGCCAATGTTACAGCGGACATGGGCTTACTAGATTGCACAGTGGGTCCACCTCCTTGTCCTGACAGGCATCTGGGGCCACCAATGAAAAGACAACTTGTAGCCGAAGTGTCATCACTATGATGCTTTAGCACAGCCTGCCCTTAATAATATGCCCCACCTAACTCTGAGATGTGCGCAGGTGGGACCTGGGTACCGAAGAGCTGTTCCCTCTCCTCATATCCGCATGTTTGCCTCCTGTACAGAGATATAGGTGTTTACAGCAATACACTGCACTACCCTTTAAATTAAAAAATTTCCATTTAAGAACTACAACTCCCAGCAGATGAAACAGCTGCTGAAAGTTGTAGTTCTTCAGCAAACTCTTATTTTGTATAAGTTTACTTTAACCCCCTTTGCCTAATGTGCCCCCCTCCTCCGCAGATTTTCCAAAATGGATATTTTTCATTCCTTCAACAAATATGTGAATAAGAAGCAATTTAAGGGTTGTAAGTTTCACAAAATGTAGCCGCGACTTGTAGCCTCATGTCCGGCTACTCCATATCCCAGCATTAAAGTTTTCTAAAAGATAGCCGGGACGTGAGGATTAGTACAAAAAAGGGCTATCCTCACATCCCATTCATCCACCTACCACCCGTTCTACCTTTATAGGTAGAATCGTGGTGGTAGGTTCCCTTTAATATTTTGACCAGTGAGGAAAGCACTGCAGTGATGTATTCAATGGAACTGAGGTCCCTAAGACATGGATATAGGTCAAATAACGATGGTTGGACAGATCGGGGTTCTGCTTTACCTCTCTCACCAAGGCACTCCTCTCATGATTATGTAGTTTGGCTGTGTGGTCAGGTCGAGTGAGAGTTTTGGTTGTCCAAAACTTCTTACATTTAAAGAATATGGAGGCCACTGTGCTCTAAGGAACCTTGAGTGCTGCAGAATTTCTTTTCTAACCTTCGTCAGATCTGTGCCTTGCTACATTTCTGTCTCTGAGCTTCTTGGGCCTTAGACCTCATGATACCCTTTGACTTGCACTGTGAGCTGTGAGGTCTTATATTTACAAGTGTGTATAGGTTGAGTATCTGTTGGGGTTCCTACAATATCTTTGAGCATTGTGCTATCTGTGCATCTGTTGAATTTGCTTTGCTAACTTTAAATAATTCACAGCACAAAAAAATCAAGAAATTAATTTTAATTAAAATTCTTGCCATGAATACAGATTATTTTTTACTTTTTTTTTTAATTTTTAGGTTTCAGTCAATTTTATTATGACATTATGTGTATTCACCATAGACTTCCAATTATAGCAGAACTGAATGATGAAGCTGATACTAAATCAACATTTGCATATTATATTAATTCCGAAAAGTTCATTAAAAATTATAATTATTATTTTCCAAGTGGGGATTTTCAAATTATTAGTTCTACCTGATATAGTAATAATAACAATTTGGTCATCAAATAGCCGTTTCTCAGTGTTATATGATTAAAAGAAAATTATGATGATATGATGTATAATATAATATAATTTATATTTGATGGCTTAGACTATTTGTGAAAGCATTTTGTTTTTTAATTACTTATAGGAATAGTTCAATATTGGATAATTATAGCATATCTTCAAAAATGTCCCCAATGACTAACTTAAAAATGGGCAGCACACCAATGTTTTTTTTTTTAAAATAAGGGATTTAGTTTAATAAGAGTGTTTAATTAAAGTTTCAGCTCATCACATTGAGCATAATGTGCATACTGGGAATTCCTACAGTATCCAGTGCTCATACAATGCATAAGATCAATCCAAGAATACTTTCTATACCTACTGCACATGTCCTATCTGCACAAGAGATAAATAGTACTAGTCTCAAAAGTATGTCTATCTTAAAGGAAATCTAACGGCAGGTGATAGACTAATTATACTGAAAATACTTGAAATACTTGAAAATACACTGAAAAGACAAGACACCGGGTCCTGGTGCATGGAGAGAGCCAAGCCCTCTCCATAGCTGGTAAGTCTTTGCTGCATACGAGCACGAGGTACCTTAGTGGAAGACAGTCGTGTTGTCAGGATCAGGCACAAGGTCAGGGTCAGGGCAGACGGCAGAGATGCAAAGTCAAGTCTAATCTGGGGTCAGCAATGGGAGGTCCATGCAGATGGGAAAGGGAACACAGGCACACGGGATACAGGAACGCAGGAATGCCGGAACACAGGAATGCAGGAACAAAGGAGCACACAGGAATGCAGGAACACGGGACCCAGGAGCAGGAACACACAGGGTCATAGGAAAGTTTTCTCAATGGCATAGGCACAAAGATCCCGCAGGGTGTGATGGAAGAGGCAGGGTTAAATAGCCTTCTTGTAAAATGGCCAGCGCCAATTAACGGTGCGCTAGCCATTTAAATTTCCTGAAGAAGGGGATGCTTGCGCATGGGCCGCAGACCCGCAATGGGGACAGGCGAGTGACGCTGGCACTGCACCCGTGGGCAGCAAGAATCACTGGTGAGCCCGCGACCCATAATATGGGTCACAGGGACACCCGTGACACTCAGTGTCCTGCCATTTCAACTGACTGAAGGATAGAGTTCCTTTTACCCTCTGTCAACACATATGTTACATTTTTGGTCATATTTAAAATAAGACAACATTTTTACCAATCACTTCATAAATGCAAACGCCAAGACTTGGAAAAAACATAACAACACAATATCACTTGGCTACTCACACACCGCTATCAGCTTCGGTTCTCCAAACCCTGAAAATATGTTTACAACACAAAATAAAGCGCTACTCATATGGAGGCAAGTTGCAAAGAGAAATTTGAAGAAACTACAGTAGCGAGACATTTCTTTGAATATAGACAAAATGTGGCTCAATTGCTATTACTTAAATAAGAAGGGGTTAATAAGGTGTATATTGGGGACCACACTCCAAAACTTCACATGATACGTTTGATGCTGTCCTGTTCAATTGAGTAGCTATACAGGTGTGTTCCACCCTGCATGTCCCGAATATGTGCATTGGAGGAAATTGAATGTGATATTGTTACACAAAAAAGGGAAATATATGTGGTTTAAATTGCCATTGAAAACGCCAGTATTTTTGGAAATTGATTCATATAAAAGAAGTATTTTTTTTTAACTTACCTCTGTATGAATAGAGCTTCATTTAGTTATATGAAAATATTGTCAGGGTTCGGAGACCCAAAGCTGATAACACTGTGGGACAAGCCAAGTGATATTGGGGAAGATTTATCAAGCTGTCTGAAAGTCAGAATATTTCTAGTTGCCCTTTACAACCAATCACAGCTCCCCTTTAAAATATTCATGAGCACAGGTAAAATGAAAGCTGAGCTCTGATTGGTTGCCATGGGTAACTAGAAATGTTCTGACTTTCAGACACTTGATAAATCTGCCCCATTGTGCTGTTCTCCTAAAAAGAAGACTTAAAAAGCAGCCCGGAATGCGGGAAAGCGATATCTGGTGCTCTGGGCTGCTAATTAGTTGCGCCTCCTGCGTGATGTCATCCCCCTCTCCCAGCATGATGCAGATTTTATTCTGAATGAATGCTTAACAGATCCTTTCTACAATCACACTCCATCCCTGCTGGTCTGTTTTCTATGTAGGTTAGATGGTAGGTGGGATGGTCCAATCATGCCTGGACTGGAACTAACTAGAGTATACTGTATTGCACTATTTAGGTTTTTCTGATCCGTGCTCACCTTTATCACCTTTTATCTAGGGTATTATCAGAAAATAGGTAGAGAAAGACTTTTGGTTTTACAGTTAGGGTATGTAAAACCAAAAGAAAAAGTGAATTCAGCAGAATTACAATATTGTTAAAAAAATATGGCACTGCATCTATGTTGGTCTTGGGTCAAAAGTGCCAAAATGAGGCCCGTCTGCATTTGGCAGATTGTGTAACAGGATGTGTGGGGGGGGGAGTGGCTGTTTCAGTTTGTAGGTTGGTTCAAACAGGCTTTGGCCAGACATATGTGTCTGCTATTGAGGTATTGTTCCACCACCTCCCAACTTGTATACCTGTTGTCTGGTCCATCTGCACCCCACAATCATCAAGGGCCATCTTGCCGACAAGCAGTGCCATGGGTTGGCCCCCGGGGGAACTACAGGTGCTCATTGTTGAGCGCCATAATCATCAGTGCAGCACCCTAAGCCTCTATGGTGACCCTAGAAGAGAGAGATATTACTGGGTAGCACCAGAGAGAAGTCAGTTCCTGTGGAAGCCCTCGTGTCCACCTGAGACTGTGACAGGTCAGTGAGTAAGACCGCGGTGCACCACAAGTAGCAGAACAACTCTCACTCTACAGCACATCTAATCCCCTTAATCTAGAGCTCAGTGCTATATACATAGGGGTGAGAAGCGTCTCCTCTTTCCCTCTCACTCCCTTCCAAACCCCAAAACAATTCAATTTGAAACTCCACAGCCACTCCTCCCCCTCCTGTTACAGGTAGGATTTGTGCAGGGCCATATGTAGTACTATTAGCATATTATGGTGAATCCTGGTAACACACTCCACAATGTAGGAGGTGCTCTGGAAGAGTTCCTACCCCATATACACATCAAAATAGATCCAGGCACTCTGTTGTTGAATCAAATAAACTTTTTCTATTGAGACATTGTACAAACAAATCAGATCCTTTCGGCTCAATGTCATGAGCCTTTGTCAAACTCCTTGGCTGCTGCAGGGTTTAGAAGGCGGAGATAAAAAAGTTTCATTGATTCAACAACAGAGTGAATCTATTTTGAGTTAGTACTATTAGCATCCAACAATACTTTAAACGACCGAACCTAGTATTATTACCATTTCCAGCATCATCCAACAATATATTAGAGGTACATTTTGAAGTTCCTGCACCATCCAGCACTATGTTACAGGTCTCAGTACAGTTTGCTATTCCAGCATCAGCCAAAAGACGTAGTCCCAGTAAAGTTTGCAGTTCTAAGATCATACAGCAATATCTGAAGGGTGATGTTTTAGAATAGTTTTCAATTCAAACAACATCATATAGGCACAATCTCAGTACAGTTTACAGTTCCAGAAACATAAAGCAGTAGCTTTAAGGAGCAGTCTCAGTACAGTTTGCAGTTCCAGCACCATCGAGCAATATCTTAAAGGAGCGGTGTCTGTAAAGTTTGTAGTTCCAGCATCATACAGTGTGATAATGGTCTTAGACCTTTTTGCATCAATGTTACTTCACATTACTAGTTTTACAAGTATATGCATCACTGTTAAATTACACTACCAGTCTTACAAGTATTTACATCCATGTTAACTTACACTACCAATCTTAGAAGTATTTGCATATGTTTTAACCCCTTAACTCCGAAGCCACTTTTCACCTTCCTGACACGGCCCATTTTTTCAAATCTTCCCTGTGTCACTATAAATGGTTATAACTCTGAAACACTTTAACATATCCAAGTGATTTTAAGATTATTTTCTCGTGACACTTTGTACTTCATGTTAGTTGAAAAATGTCGGTGGTATGTTTTGCATTTATTTATGAGAAAATCAGATATTTGGTGAAAATTTGGAAAAAGTCTTGATTTTCGAACTTCAAAATGTTCTACTTATTCCACAAAGTCATAACTGCAAAAAAACTCAATAACTAACATTTACCGAATGTCTACTTTATGTGGACATGGTGTTTTATGCATATTGCAGGATGTTATAGGACTTTGAACGTTATGTGCGATTTTTCACATTTTCATAAAAAACGCAGAATCCTGCTATTGAGGGACCAGCTCAGGTTTCAAGTCACTTTGAGAGGCCTAAATAAAAGTAAAACCCCATAAATTACCCCATCATAGAAACTATACCCCTCAATGTACGTAAAACAACTTTTATGAAGTTTGTTAATCCTTTAATTGTTTTACAGGGGTTACACAAAATGGGATGCAATTTTGAAAGTAAATTTTTTTTGGCTAAATTAATGTGTTTTTCAAAAAATGTACAAATTCTCAGTGGATAAAATACCAAAATGCTCCACAAAATTTGATACCCGATCCCTCCCACATATAAAAATACTCCATATGTGGTGGTGACTGCTGTATGGGCACACGCCAGGGCATCGAAGGGAAGCTGCGCCATTCAGAGCAGATTATGCATTGTCACATTTTATTGGCTATACAATCTTTATTTGTTTGGCAATTTGGACATATAAGGGCTTATTTTTTGCGACATGAGATGCAGTTTACAAATACTTCATTTTAGTGGGTCATTAGCTTATTGATTAGATTTTATTAACTCTTGAATGTATGGAGGAAAAGAAAATTGTCCATTTTGGTTTCCTTTCTTTTTGTATTTTTTGGGGGTCGTACACTAAAAATACTATTACGGTTTACGATTATAATACAGTAATACGATTACGGTGATACCTCATTTATATAGTTTTTCATTAATTTTTACAATTTTACTGGAAAAAAAGTAATATAGAGGATATTTATTTATATCATTTATTTTTGCATCGCCATCTTTTCGGAAACGTAACTTTAATATTTTTTGGTTTACAGAGCTAGCTTAGGGCTTATTTTTTACGTGTTGAGTTGTCCTTTCAAGTGGTACCATTTTGGCACACATAAGCTTTTTGATCACTTTTTAGAACATTTTTGTGAAGAGATTTTTTGAAAAATGTTTTACGGCGTTTTCCGAGAGGGTTTTGTATTTACTTTATTACATGTGTATAGGGGATATTTGTGTTTAGGGGACTTTAACTTTATTAAATTAATTCTTTTTATTAAAAAATGCTTTTATTCAATGTTTTTAACTGTTATTAATTACTTTTACAGGTTAGCTTGAACAAGTTATCCACTGATTGTTCAAGCTCTTCTTCACCTTACACAGTGTAATACAGAAGGCAGGACCCGGTGCCAGGTAAGCGCCGCGGGTGGGTGTGTGTGTGTGTGTTCCGATTCTTGTCAAATGCCCCTAACACGCCCCTAATATATAGCCGACATCCGCAGCTTCTGGCGCCAACTCCGTTCAGGAGCCGGCGCCAGAAGTTTGCGTGATAGTACTGCAAATTGCGGGAACGTCAAATGTCGGTAAGGGGTTAACTTACACTTCCAGTTTTAAAAGTATTTTCCTCAGTCTTGACTTACACTACCAGTTTTAGACCAATTTATATCAATTTGTAATTTGTAAAACTACGAGTTTTACAAGTATTTACATCAGTGTCAATGTACACTACCAGTCCTATTTGTGTCATGCATAACTACATTGCAGTGTTGTTACTTTTATTTATTTCAAAGATAAATGAAGAGCTATTCACATGGAAGTGAATTGCAAAAAAAATCCTTATTTATAAAAAATGATTTCCAGAAAATAGGTGTTTTTCAATGGTAAAATGACCACATATTCACCCTTGTGCAGCGTTTATACAGTCCATTTCTCCGGTGCAAGTTTCAGGACAAGCTGAAGCACACATGTACAGTTAGTCCATTGAGCTGAACAGTGTCAAGCGTATCATGTGACGTTTCAGAGCGTTGCCCCTTCTTCAGATATGCTCAGATACAAACTGACCACCATTATATATACACTAGTATATCTGTAAATTTCTAAAACAATAAAAACAAGTTTAAATATACAAAATCTGGTATGGCTACAGGATAAGAATCATTAGTGGTCATTTTTTTCTTTTTAAACTCATACTTTAATACATATCTTAAGAAGTTCATTTAAATAAATGAAATACTCTTCAACTATACAATTCTATCACACTGACTGCTAGGCAAATGAATGCAATACTCTTAAATACATGTCCTAAAAGAAAACATTAAAATGACAATTTTCACCCCCAACTTATTCAGACATTGGCACAGCCAAGTCATTTGGGATGCCTGGTGTAACTTAATGAACGTGAGGATTTCCACTTTGGCTCTGGATAGGCTTAGCATCTTATCGGTGATGACACCAACAGGGGTGCTGAACATGCAGTCTGACAGCATACTTGCTGCAGGGCAGAACAACACATGAAAGGCATAAGGAGCAAGCTCTGTTAATGTGTCCAATTTTCATTTGATAAATTTCAGTAAATCCCATAAATAAAAAAAAAACAATACAAAAAAAAAATATTTAGAACTAATGTAAATGCATATCCAGTAATAGAATATGGAGAAATAAATAAATAATTGTATTACCTGATGCTGTGGTCAATGATATGTATGCCGAAAGCATTTAGGTGCTTAATGGTGGCATGCAGGAGGAGGCTTGATATCCTGCTTGGCGCATGCGAAGTGATAAATACCCACCATAAACATGTCTGCTGAAAACTTTTGTCTGCCGGTTAGGTGGTGTGAGAGTGCTGTTTGTTAGATAAACTCACAGTCTCCGAAAGCTGCAAACAGCTGTAAGCTAGTTGCTATGACTGAGGCAAGTAAAGATTTGAACTGACTTTTCAAAGAAGTCGTGATTCTCACCTCTGGAATTGGGTGATAACTCATGGAACACTGCAGAAAACTCCACCATGGTGAACTTCAAGGGGAAAATTGTCTTCACAGCTAAAAGAAAGTTGCAAAGTGCACATGAGTAAAAAAAAAAGTCACAAATGAAGAAAAAGCCAGCCAAAAGTTAGATGTATGTAGATATCTGATAAGGTCCTGGCAGGGCTACTGCTCATAAACAGTTAAAGATCACATGATTCCCCATTTGCGGCCATTTTTTGGTCAGTATTATCTGACTGATGAGGAAAAAGACAGGAGGCATCACTTTACATTTCAAGAAACTGGTGCAGAACTATTAATAGATGCATATTGGTAAATTGCCTAATATCTGGCAAGGATGGTAAAGTGGTCAACCCCCTTAAAGTATTAGGATCTGCAGGATCAGACCACATAATATGTATTTAAGTGTGTTACTATTTAGACTCACTAGCCTTCATAAGAGATCTATGTGCATTAAATTATGATTTACTTTAATTAAAGCTTGATAGTATTGGTGAGACCATGTGAATACTGAATAGTGTATACAGAATGAACAGGGACAAGGATGGAGGTTGACAATGAAAGGGATGAGGTGTATTTAGTACATAGTCAGGAAAAATATAAATATATAATTTTGGACTTTAAAAATATGAGAACAAGAATAGTAACTGTATGCACGGGAATTAATTTATGTATTTAAAGGAAACCTACCACTTTAAAATGCCAGGTATAACCCACAAATACCTTGCACCAGCTCAGGGGGAGCTGATGCAGGAGCACATCTTCACTATTTGCAGAAACCGCCATATTCCATTTAAAACTGTTTTATTCTTTATATTCAAACTCCCCACGTTATACGCTCGGCGCACCATGCGTGTGACCGTGCGTGCGCCGTATTAGGAGGTGCAGGTGATGTCACCGAGCTCTTGGGCACTCTTGCGCCTTCAAACTTCACATTTTTATCTGGCCGGCTCCGCACGTGAAGTTGCACAGGCACGAGTCTGCCCGAGAGCTCGGAGATGTCACCGGCTCTCTGGCACCTCCTAATAAGGCGCACGCGCGGTCGCGTACATGGTGCTCCGAGCACATATCGTGGTGCACCGAAGGGGGGTTGGAATATAAAGAAAAAAACTGTTTTATACGGAATATGACGGTTTCTGCAAATAGTGAAGATATGCTCCGGCATCAGCTCACCCTGAGCTGGTGCAAGGTATTTGTGGGTTATAATTGGTATTTTAAAGTGGTAGGTTTCCTTTAAGAGCAAGCATGATTTGGAATGACGCATAAACCAATATGGTTGGAATGACTAACAGATTTATGATATAATAAGTAAATTAAATGATGTTTAATCAATAAAATGACTGTGTATTACTGGTTGGGAGCATAATAAAGCAATGAAAATACTTATATTTGATTACTATGAAAAGGGGAGTGTTATTTAAGGATGAAGGTACATGTAAAAGGTGTCTCTGGTAAATCTATGGGTTGAGCTTTAGGGTTTGATAGCAGAATGGATCTGTAACAAATGGATGGTGAAGGGTAACTGGGTTGATTGCAGTTCAATAATTACAAGAATTACAGTAATTATAGTAAAAAAATATTTCTAGTTGCCCATGGCAACCAATCACAGCTCAGCTTTCATTTTACCAGAGCTCATGAATATTTTAAAGGGGAGCTGTGATTGGTTGCGATGGGCAACCAAAGTCAAGCTGACTTTTAGACAGCGTGACATAGCCATTGATGGTATTGCTACGATGATTTGCCTTTTCCATCATTATTCAGTCCAGTGTGGCTACAGTGACCTAAAGATTCTTCCCGGAAGACAACACCTAATGGTACCTGTATGAGGCAAAATTTAGAGTCCCTCCAAGCAATTCCTTTATTGTATAACAGAGGAAATATAAAAAACAGTGTCCATAGTTTGATTAAAATTTTGGACACACAATGCTGGCAATAGCGCTCCATAATAAGAAGCCCACACGGAAACATTCCAGACTAACTTGTAGTAGAACTGAGTGAGTTTGTAGAGGCCTTTCTTCATATGAACCTTTGTACATTTTAGAGGTTGAAATACGTTGGTTGTCAGTCAATATCCTTATAAGAAAATACTTTTTATGCTGCATGAATAATACATTTTAGATTAACATCCACAGGATACCCTGAAAAGGTTCAGAATAATTTTCAGATTTTTCCTAATTGCAAATAGTCCTCCAAGATTATTCAGAATGGTTGCTTGGTTACTGTTAGGAAGTGATAGAAAAAATGATTCAGTGCCTCATCTTCAATTCATTACAATATATATCAATGATACTGCTGAAAAATGTTTTACAGCTGGACAAATTATACAAAGGGCCAGCAAAACAGTTTGGTAATGAGAAATTACTTGCTGCAGTTTAGAAATTGTATTTAAAATTATTGGCACTAGACTAAAAAGTCTAACTGCACTCATTAATATTAAGATTATAATCACATAGAATTTTATGGTGCCAGCTATCAAAACAGTTACACTCGAAGGGGGCCTTGACATAATTTCATTTATATATCTGGAATGCTATTTATCATGCCTTGGCATTTGCTGGATTCATGGTTCAAACGTGAATACAAATTCAGAGGTTTAAAGTTCAAAGTAATAAGTCAACGTGAACATCTCCAACTGTACTTTTCTGCTGCTTTATGAGATTTGCAAAAATCATTAACCCCAAAACTTTGTTAGCTGTTTTTGTTATTTTCCTATTTTCATTTTCAGCAAGTTATCATTAATAATACATATTTAGTATTTTAGAATCACAATATTAAAGCTATGTCCATGTCAAATTTCTTTATAAAGTGTGTACGTGTGTATAAATTTGTGTACTTTTGACTTCTAAAACAAGAAAAAAAACTAAAACAATTTACTATTAAACAATCTTTGAATGTTTTGTGTCCACATTGCCATAGGTATGCACTTCAATCAAAGCATTTGTCTAAAGATACATTCACACAAATGTACGGCGGATGTATATATGGCCGCAAATTTGCAGCCGCATATAAACCCCCATAGATGTCTATAGCATCCATGTGGCACAACGTGTGCTCACAGTACCATGCCGTAGCTTCAAAAAAGATAGAGCTGGCTTCGTCTTTTGGCTGCAAGCATGGCGTACACCACTATTCTCTATGGAGAGGGGAAGGACGAGCAGCGTGCCCGACGTGTGCCTGCTCGGCTGTAGCCATGTGGGTCTCGTTCATGTAAACCCAGCCTAACTCTAATGTCCTAGATGACTAGTCTATGATGAGGAAAAACATGACATTTCAGCTCAATGATCTTATTGATTTGAATTCTTAATGTAAAGTCTGGTACCGACTTGTGAGCCGATTCCAGAAGCAAAGAAGTAGTATTCACTGCCTCCTGTGCCGTACTATTACGTCCTATGTCGAGAAGGGGATAACACCTCCAGGACCAGACTCTCATTTTGTGTTTTCAATTTTCACTTCCAGGATTCTGAAAGCCACATGAATTTTATTGATGTATATTTATATTGTTTTAAATACTATGGAGCACATTTACTAAGAGTAGTGCAAACTGCACTATATGCCGCTTGCCCGTGTATAATGCAGTCTGCACCTAAAAGAACAGTGAAAACTCCACCACAAAACAGCCTCACATTGTACTCAAAATGTGCCCCTATGTTTCTAACAATATCAGAAAAAGCACACAATGCACAGCACGCAGTTCTTTTATCATGTATTTATTAATTATTTTCAGAATTATACATACACTTGAACTGTAAGTTTGATCATGTTGTCATGTTGAGATGTGGGGTCTTCTGGCCGTAAAAAAAATTAAATCTTTACTCAGGCTTCAGGTCCAAAGAAAAGGCTTGCATTTATTTGCACAAAAATAAAATGTACAGAACAAAAATGCAGATAATTCAGGGGATAGATTGCAGCTACCTTGGAACAAGCAGCTCCCCTGTGGTCAGATCAGACACTCTGACCTAGAGACAATCCATGTACACACAGGTGTCATTAACCCCTTAACGCTCTGCGTCGTAGCTCTACGGCGCAGAGGTATAAGTAGTGTATGAAGAGGGCTCACGGGCTGAGTGCTCTTCATACAAAGGTGGGGGTTTTTGCATTTTGCAGAAAACCCCCACCGCTAATAATCGTGGTCGGTGCTTGCACCGATCGCAGCTATTAACCATGTCGTCGCCGGCGGCAAAGTCACCGGCGGCGTTTAAAAGACGGTGGCGCGCGGGCGCCGCCACTTTTTTTACAATCGCGCACCGCCGAACGTCATCGGGGGGCGGCGATCAGTTGCCATGGTAGCCTCGGGTCTTCTTATGACACGAGACTACATGGCTTCTGGAGATTCGTTACAATGAGCTAGAGGCTCATTGTAATGAATGACCTGCAAAAATGCCATATATTGCAATACAGAAGTATTGCAGTATATGGTAGGAGCGATCTGACCATCTAGGGTACATTAACCCTAGATGGTGGTTTTTTTTCCAAGCTCTAGCTAGAAGCAATTTGGCAGCTTGTAGAATATGTCCTACAAGTTTCCTATGTTTTGTAGGGATTTTCCCAATTCCCCTCCTTGACACCAGGCCTTGATCCAAGAGTCTCCGCCTCACAGTGCGTGCAGATGCACTCACACCTGCCTGCTGCCATTCCTGAGCAAGCTCTGCAGTGCTGGTAGCCCGATCCCGAAGCTGAAACACTTTTAAGAAGTGTCCTTCTTAAAAGTCCTGGAGCCTTTTTGGCAACAATGGAACCTCTCTCCTAGGATTTCTTGATGATGCTATAGATTGTTGATTTAGGTGCAATCTTTCTAGGTGTGATACTCTTCCCTGTTAGGCCAGTTTTGTGCAGTGCAGTGATGATTGCACATGTTTCTTTAAAGATAACCATGGTTAACAGAAGAGAAACAATGATGCCAAGCACCAGCCTCCTTTTAAAATGTCCAGTGGTGTGATTCTTACTTCATCATGACAGATTGATCTCCAGCCCTGTCCTCATCAACATCCACACCTGTGTTAATGGAGCAATCACTGAAACGATGTTAGCTGCTCCTTTTAAGCCAGGCCAGCAATGAAGTTGAAAGGTGTTTTGGGGGAAAAAGTTCATTTTCTAGGCAAATATTGACTTTGCAATTAATTGCTGTTAAGCTGATCACTCTTTATAACATTCTGGAGTATATGCAAATTGCCATTATAAAACCTGATGCAGTAGACTTTGTAAAAATTTGGGGGGATTTGGGGAGTTTAGTGGTACTGTGTTCAGGGCCCCCCTAATTTGCAATCAATGAAGTAATCCCCCCCCCCCCCCCCCCCAGCACTTCTCTTCCTGGGGTGCCATCCGGCTCTCAATCAAAATCAGTGCTGTGTGCACCTTTAAAGCACACATAACACTGATCACTGGACGCAGGCAGTGATGTTACCACTGTCTGTGTCCTTCGTGCAACCCTTGCGCCACTGCCAATGCTTAAGCGATGGGTCATAAAAAGCAGGATGCTGGCCATACATCGATGCTGTCGATGAGAACCTCTGGAGTGCAGGAAGGCAAATATAATTTTTTTTTGCTTTGCAGCTATGTACCAAGGAGCCATGTGCTGTGGCTATCTATGTACTGAGGGGGCATGTGCTAGGGCTATGTATGTACAGAGGGTGCATATGTTGGGTATATCTATATACAGGGTTTTTGAAGCAAGGACTCCGGTCCACTGCACTATGCTCAGTCTCTGGGTTCTAAGCAGCACATTCCACTGACCCAACACATTTGTGTGCAAGGGAACTTATAGCTACAGGAAACAAAAGAACAGGTTGCAGTGTTCCGGTGGTGAGTGTGGTCAAGTTTAAAAATATTTTTTCTTGTCAACTAGTTTTAATTGGACTTACACAACACAGGCAACCTGTAAAAGACACATCAATAAATATAACATCAGTATTATTAGCTTTACACTCCATGAACTAAAAAAGTTGTTCGCATGGATGTAGCTTCTATTAAAAAGAACACATATTGATATCTTGAACAATAAGCAAACATGAAAAAAAGGTAATTGAAATCCAAATTTTGTAGTGAGGCACGCACCACAAAGATGCCAGTCACATAAACCGTAGTTGATAATAATGTTTTTCTCCTATGTTAAGCTTTTTATGATGTATGAAAATAAAGTCAAGCATGGCAGTAGATGTGGAATAGTGAATCAAACCAGTGTTATCTAAGCTAGGTTGTTCTGACGTCTACTGATTCACTTACAGTTTCAATGCAATAAACACTTCATTATAAATATAAAAGCAAAAACCTCACACCTGGATTTGCTAAAAGGCTATAAATGGCTTTTCTCGAGGCCAGTAAGAGCACTTCAAAAACCTTTTGTGGCTGAAGAGGGTAATATGTTTTTCATATGAAGTTGAAGCTGTCCTAACTTTCCCATAAGTATACTATAAGTTCCTCTATGTCACATTTGCAGAACACAATGTGACAAATAGCAACTAGTTATTTCAATGTGTCTGCATTTCATCACTGTATTATTTGGGGACTATTTTTATTGTAAAAAATAGCATTGTTTACATACTTTGTGTGGGGGACATCAAGCAACAACATCACTTTCCATTTTTACAGTGAGTGTGAATGTATAAAAATAAATTGTGGCTTGGGTAAACACAAGTGTTTTTCACTTGGGTGGTCTGGAAGCAGTTTATGTCAAATGCTTTTGTCTTGCGTAAATTGCTTAGGAGTTGGATGTGAAAGGCTGTTGATAGCCTCTACAGTCTTCACACCAACTATTCATTGCAGTAAGCACCCTACGATACTCCACTGCTCTAGAAAGAAGTCGCATTGTGATTGACGGATTGAGGCTTAGAACTATGTTTAATAATACCATTTTTTGCACGGTTTTCTACCCCCCAATCTTCTTCTATTCTGCCATTCTCCTCATTCTGTTTTACTTTGTAAGTAAACTGCAGCTGCTTCCCCTCCCTTGTGACTTGATGTTTACCAGGAGTGAGGAGGGATGTGAACGCAGAATAGGAGTGCAAAGAGGATTTACAGGCGCTGAAGGTGAAGAAGATATATCACATAGTAGCATGCATTCACGCATACTGTACTGTACAGGCAGAGGAGACTAACCTGTGGAGGGAGGTGTATGCATCGTGCCAGCTCAATTTCATTAATGAACACGTAGCTTTTTCAGTCATGTAACAAAAAACAACACAACCAATGTAGCATGACGACTATGGGGTCATCTGTACTGATTTATTAATAGTTGTATTTAACATTGTTATAATTGGTGTACAATATTTTGCGTTAACTATATTTTATACTACTATAGTTCTATGTTTTTTTTTAAATATTCACTTTTCAAGTTTTCAAGAATTATTATCAAGTTCATATTTCTTAAAATACACTTTTTCACATTTCAAAAGAATGTACAACAGGTTTTTACAATTAACAGCAGTGACTACATTTACCTTCTGCATAGTGAAAAGAAGAAATCCTTCGGCACCAGCATTAGATGAGTTGCAACAAAAAACTTCTCTTCTCATGCTGGTGCCGAAGGAGTTCTTCTTTTCTCTATGCACAAGTCTACTTGGGACAGGACCAGGCTATTTTCTCCGGGCGAGCACAGCAAATTGAACACCTGATGAGATCAGTGCCACGGGTGAGCACATACTATTTTTTTTTCCTTTTTTACATTTATCCATGTTTAAGAATTATAAATGCAACAATAAATCTTAAAGATATTGTCCACTTTCAGCAAATAGTTAATATTATTTTTATAGCGAAAAGTTATACAATTTTCCAATATACTTTGCTGAATTGATTCCTCGTGGTTGTTTGCTGTCAATCTTTAGGAAGCCTTTAGTTCCTGTGGATAATAACAAGTTCCTGTTCATGTGATATCACATATCTGATTGCTTTATTATAACACCCAGCTCTGGTTACTCTCTTTGATATAAGAGCTGTACCTTTTTGTGACATCACATGACCAGGGATCAAATTTTTATCCACAGGAACAAAACAATAAGGCTTTCTATAGCAAGCATAGATTTAGAAAACTATGAGGAATTGATATGAGCATATATTGGAAAAAAGTATGCATTTTTATTATACAAACAATATCAATTATTATAAAATGAAAAATAAATGATTATATCATTGGAGTTACACTTTAAGCATTAGAACTGCATAGACAAGGTTACTTTTTCCTTTTTTCCCCTGAAGTTCTTTTTGTGTTTTTTCCCTGTATGGTGTTGGTTGAGGGCTTATGTATTGCAAAACAAATCTTACATTTTGATGGTGTCCATTTGGTGTGGCTATAATTTATTGATTGAATTTTATTAACACTTTCTAGAAGGAGGAAAAATAAACAATCATTCTGTCATTTTATTATTTAATTAAACATTTTGTGCCATTTACCATACGGGATACATAGTGCTTTCCAGGTCAGAAAAAACTTGGAATATATCGGCTAAAAAACCTTAAAGACAGCCTGTCAGCAAGATTTCACTTATAAGGTTAATGGCAGTTGATGCAGGCCCCATTGTGCTCTACACATATCTATGTATCTAAGATTTCTGCTAATTTATTTTTTAGAAATCACTTTTAGAAAAGGTAATTATCTCTATTCAACTTCTGGAGCCCAAGTCACAATTGAAAACATTCCACTTGACTTGTGTTCCAGATGTTGTGTAGAGGTATATTCCATTTCTAAATGTGATTTCTTAAAATTAAGCCAGCAGATATCTTTAAATACATGTTTGTGGTGTGTATAATGGAACCTGCAGCAGCTGCCATTACCCTGATATGTGAAGTCTTGCTGACAGATTCCTTTTAAAATACAGTTGGAGAAACGTTTTATAGCCATAAAATATTAGCAGCTTTTCTGTAGGAAATATTATCAATATGAGATGGATGATGATCCGACACCTGGTAGCACCACCGATCAGAGGAGAACATCATCAGTTTTTCTACACACAGAACAGCGCTGCCTATTGTGTAGAAGTGGTTCAGGGCCACTGCAGGGGTTATATCCTTATTAATAACCTACAAGGCTGTTATATTCTGTACATAGAAAACTCCTTTAAACTTAAGTTCAAATGTATTTTAACGTTTTAAGCATGTTTATTTAAAAAAAAAAGTTGGTTAATATTGCAAACACAATGCACAATGCACTCTGATTCATACATTTATATACTGATACAAATGCATTTTACACTTATATACAAACATTAATACACTCAGTTATAAACATTCATAAACTCATATATACACACAATTTATATTCTTATATACAAATACATTTATATACTCATATAAACACATACATTTATAGGTTCATATTAACACAAGTGCACAGTGGCCTCCATAATCCTTAAATGGAAAAAGTTTTGGATGACCACAACTCTTCCTCAACCTGGCCTTGGTGAGAGAGGAAAATAAGATCCACAAGTCCACAAATTCAACTATCACTGCAGCCTCCACCAGTCAGGGCTTTATAGCAGAGTGTGCCAACAAATTCCCCTTCACAGTGCAAGACATATGAAAGCTGCATAAAGTTTGCAAAATAAATAAATAAACTCCCAGACTATGAGAAATAAGATTCTTTGGTCTGATGAGATGAAGATTGGACTTTATGGTGTTAATTGTAAGAGGTATGTGTGAAGAAAATAAGACACTGCTCATCACCTGCCAAATACAACCCCAACAGTGACACATGGTGGTAGCAGTTATGGGCGTGTTTTACAGCTTCAGAGATAGGACGACTGGTTGCAATTAAAGGAAACGTAGATGCGACCAAGTACAGAGATATACTGGATGAAAATCTCTTCCAGAGTGCTCTGGACCTCAGCCTGGGCCGAATGTTCACCTTTCAACAAGACAATGACCATAAGCACACAGCTAAAATAAAGCAGTGGCTTCAGAACATCTCTGTGACCATTCTTGACTGGCCCTGACCTAAACCCAATTATGCATCTCCGGAGAGACTTGAAAATGGCGCAGTACAGCTACGGCGCAGAGCGCTAAGGGGTTAAATAAGGAATTTTTTTGGAAATTGGGCCTTGGTTAGAGTTAAAATCTTCCAAGGTACATTTGGCTAAGATATTTTAATACAATCTGAAATGTGGTTGACGGTTGGCCTGATTTACAAATATACTTTCTGTATAAATTCCTCATGGTTTTCTGGATCTCTGCTTGATGTCACTCTGTAATAAGCATCTATGTTTACTTTCAATGGACAGAAATCTGACATGGGGAACAGCTTGTTAGTATCACAGAGAGAGAGAGAGTAATCAGGGCTGTGTGTTATAAAGAGCCATGCACCCGTGTGACCATGGTCAGATTTCTGTCCATTGGAAGTAAACATAGAATCTATAGAATGACTGGAAGCAGAGGTCTAGAAAACCATAAGGAATTGATACAGAAAGTATATGGGAAAATTATATAACTTTTAATGGTAAAAACATCAACATTAATTTGCTGAAATGGGAACACCTCTTGGGTCTTGATTAGAAATGAGCGAGCACTAAAATGCTCGAGTGCTCGTTATTCGAGACAAACTTTTCCAGATGCTCGAGTGCTCGTCTCGAATAACGAGCCCCATTGAAGTCAATGGGAGACTCGAGCATTTTTCAAAGGGACCATGGTTCGGGAATAAAATGTGTTATTTAATTGAAAAAGAATGTCTTCTGATAAGTTAGCAGATGTATACAAACATGCTCGAGTGCTCGTTATTCGAGACGAACTTTTCCAGATGCTCGAGTGCTCGTCTCGAATAACGAGCCCCATTGAAGTCAATGGGAGACTCGAGCATTTTTCAAAGGGACCATGGTTCGGGAATAAAATGTGTTATTTAATTGAAAAAGAATGTCTTCTGATAAGTTAGCAGATGTATACAAACATCTGCAATCTATTCTTCACTGTTCCGCGCGTATATTATCTCCCGACAAGTTAGCAGATGTGAGCAGATGTGAAGAACAGTGAAGAATAGAATAAAAACAGTGAACACAGTGAACACAGGATCATTTAAGTGAAAAACACAGTGAAGAATAGATTGCAGATGTTTGGCACATCTGCTTACTTGTCGGGAGATACGCTGTCCCGGGATCCGCTCACCTACTGGCCATCATTCATATTACAAAGTATCATAACGTTTTTTTTAAAGGAAATCTACCATCATAATTAGAGATGAGCGAGTACTCGTCCGAACTTGATGCTCGTTCGAGTATTAGGGTCCTCGAAACGGCTCGTTGCTCGGAGGAGTATTTCCCCTGCTCGAGATCGAGCACAGTGAAGAACAGTGAAGAATAGAATAAAAACAGTGAACGCAGTGAACACAGGATCATTTAAGTGAAAAACACAGTGAAGAATAGATTACAGATGTTCGGCAAGATACGCGCGAAACAGTGCGAACAAAATAGTATGTGAAGAACACTATATATGTGTGAAGAACACATTGAAGAGTAGGACAGAGACATCGGGGAGCAGGACATAGACATCGGGGGGCAGGACATAGACAGCGGGGAGCAGGACAGAGGCATCGGGGAGCAGCGCAGAGGCATCGGGGAGCAGCGCAGAGGCAATGGGGAGCAGGGCAGAGAATAAAAACTAACTGTACCGTACCTTCGTACTCTGGTATTCTCTGCTAATGTAGCTAATAACTAGAGATGAGCGAGCACTAAAATGCTCGAGTGCTCGTTATTCGAGACGAACTTTTCCAGATGCTCGAGTGCTCGTCTCGAATAACGAGCCCCATTGAAGTCAATGGGAGACTCGAGCATTTTTCAAAGGGACCATGGTTCGGGAATAAAATGTGTTAATTAATTGAAAAAGAATGTCTTCTGCCTGCCCCCGTATCCTGCATCCTGCCCCTGTATTCTGCAACCAACCCATATACAGCAGCCTGCCAATGTATCCAGCAAGCCCTAGTTTGCCAAATTTATAAAAATAGAAAGTTAATAACTAGAGATGAGCGAGCACTAAAATGCTCGAGTGCTCGTTATTCGAGACGAACTTTTCCAGATGCTCGAGTGCTCGTCTCGAATAACGAGCCCCATTGAAGTCAATGGGAGACTCGAGCATTTTTCAAAGGGACCATGGTTCGGGAATAAAATGTGTTAATTAATTGAAAAAGAATGTCTTCTGATAAGTTAGCAGATGTATGCAAACATCTGCAATCTATTCTTCACTGTTCCGCGCGTATATTATCTCCCGACAAGTTAGCAGATGTGAAGAACAGTGAAGAATAGGATCATTTAAGTGAAAAACACAGTGAAGAATAGATTGGTGCTGTTCGGCACCTCTGCTTACTTGCCCCGCGCCCCGATGTCTCCGTGCCCCGATGTCTCCGTGCCGCTCCGTGCCGCTGCCTGATGTCTCCATGCTGCCGCTGCCCCATGTCTCCGTGCTGCCGCTGCCCCATGTCTTCGTGCTGCCGCTGCCCCATGTCTCCGTGCTGCTCCCCGGTGTCTCTGTGCTGCTCCTCGTTGTCTCTGTCCTGCTCACCGTGTTCTGCAATGTGTTCTTCACACATATATATTGTTCTTCACATGCTATTTTGTTCGCACCGTTCCGCGCGTATCTCCCGACAAGTAAGCAGATGTGCCGAACATCTGTAATCTATTCTTCACTGTGTTTTTCACTGTGTTTTTCACTTAAATGATCCTGTGTTCACTGTGTTCACTGTTTTTATTCTATTCTTCATTGTTCTTCACTGTGTTTTTTTAATTAAATGCTCGATCTCGAGCAGGGGAAATACTCGTCCGACGAGCCGTTTCGAGTACCTTAATACTCGAACGAGCATCAAGCTCGGACGAGTATACTCGCTCATCTCTATTAATAACTCAAATTTCTGGCGTCCCCCGCAGGTCTTCACATCCCCTATCCAGCAGCCTGCCCCTGTATGCATCAGCTTGCCCCGTATCCTGCAGCCTGATACCGTATCAAGCAGCATGCACCTGTATGCAGCAAGCCCCAGTTTGCCAAATATATTAAAAAATGAAAGTTAATAACTCACTCACCTTTCCGGCACCCCCCACAGGTCTTTCGTAAATCTGGCTGTAAACTACAGCCCCCAAAAGGTATTGCAATGTGTGTTATACAGATACCCCACAGCTGACAGTGTAATTTCAGTGAAAATAACTGTATAAACTACGTGGATTTCACACATAAATCTGGCTGTAAACTAGAGCCCCCAAAAGGTATTGCAATGTGCGTTATACAGATACTCCACAACTGACAGTGTAATTTCAGCGAAAATCACTGTATAAACTACATGGATTTCACACGTAAATCTGGCTGTAAACTAGAGCCCCCAAAAGGTATTGCAATGTGCGTTATACAGATACCCCACAACTGACAGTGTAATTTCAGCGAAAATCATTGTATAAACTATGTGGATTTCACACGTAAATCTGGCTGTAAACTAGAGCCCCCAAAAGGTATTGCAATGTGCGTTATACAGATACCCCACAACTGACAGTGTCATTTCAGCGAAAATCACTGTATAAACTACGTGGATTTCACACGTAAATCTGGCTGTAAACTAGAGCCCCCAAAAGGTATTGCAATGTGCGTTATACAGATACCCCACAATTGACAGTGTAATTTCAGCGAAAATCACTGTATAAACTACGTGGATTTCACACGTAAATCTGGCTGTAAACTAGAGCCCCGAAAATGTATTGCAATGTGCGTTATACAGATAACCCACAACTGACAGCTCACTACTGCAAATGCATGAATGTCAAACAGATTTCTTCCTATTCGATTTTGTCACTAAATAGAACTGCTATTTGGAGTATACAGATCCCCCTTAAAGAACAACTAGGGATTAGTCCACCAATCGCTACTGCAGATGCATGAAAGTCAAACAGATTTCTTCCTATTCGATTTTGTCACTAAATAGAACTGCTATTTGGGGTATACAGATCCCCCTTAAAGAACAACCAGGGATTAGTCCACCAATGCATGAAAGTCAAACAGATTTCTTCCTATTCGATTTTGTCACTAAATAGAACTGCTATTTGGGGTATACAGATCCCCCTTAGAGAACAGCGAGGGATTGCAGCAAGAATCGCACAGCACAATAGCATAGCTCCCAACCGTCCCGATTTTGACGGGACTTTCCCGTTTTTCGTACCCCTGCCCCGCGTCACGGGCAGCTATGATATTGTCACGGATTCTCCCCCCAGGTCCCGCTGTGTCCCGCTGCTGTGTCCGCATAGTAAATACTTTGAAAGTCTGAACTCACAGTACAGAATGGCTTCTACAGACATCGGGAGGGAATCCTTTTCAGAGAAGTGTCGGGCTTAGCGCAGAGCAGGGACCACGTCATCAGCTTCAGATCTGTCCATATATGGTCACTGCATCTCCTAGAGTTCCCCAGAGCAGACATCGGGCAGGGAATCCTTTTCAGAGAAGTGTCGGCTTAGTGGAGAGAGCAGGGACCACGTCATCAGGTCAGATCAGCATCTGTCCATATATGGTCTCCAGGTCTTCCCCAGACACAAGCTCTTTATATAATTAAATTAAATAAAGTTTTGGCCAGGCTGAGATTCGAACCTGGGAGCCTCTGCACCATAGACAGGAGCTTAACTAACTGAGCTATAAGCCCAGTGATAGAGAGCTGAGGATTTCTGGTAAGTAAGACATGTTATCTGCCATTTACACTGTGACACAGACTAATGCACTGATATATAGAGAGGGATCTTCTCAGAGATTATTATTGTAATTATTGAGACTATTATTATTATTATTATAAATTTTATTATTATGGAGATGATTATTAATAATGGTAAAAATAATAATAATCATCTCAATAATAATAATAATAATAATAATAGTCTCAATAATTACAATAATCTGAGAAGATCCCTCCCTATATACCAAGGCAGTATATAGTTCTTAGTTACCAAAATTCACTACTTGTTAATCACAGAGGTTATAGCTCAGTGGGTTGAGGCGCTGTGTTATTATTGTACATGGACACTGCAGGTTCTGGGTTCAAATCCCAATGAGGATAATATTTTTTTTTTTTTTTTTAAATTATGATTTTTATTATTTTTAATATGGCTAAAATTTGGGGCGTGGCCAGGGAGTGATTGGGGGTGTGGCTTAGGGGGTTCGCCGCGGCAAGCTACGCGTGCCGCCATTTTGTCCCTCTTTCCTTTTCCCAAATGTTGGGAGGTATGCAATAGCAGCAGCTAGACGCTACATGAAGTGTGTAGTGCTGAGATAGAAAATGGCTGGATTTGATAGGGCTGTGTGACATCACATAAGCCTGCCGGTCGCTGATTGGCTTACAGGTCTGCAGATGTCATCGGGGGTGTTCCTTTCTCCTTCCCAGAGTTCTCTGCCCCATGTAACACGTTGTTCTCATGCCCATTTAGCAGAAACATGAGGGGAAAAAACCAACTTCATTCCCGCGAATCAGCATAAACTTCGGCTTCGTGGCGAATCAAATTTTTCCTGAAATTCTAACTGAAGTTAGAATCATTAGAATTGATTCGCCCAAGATGACAAATTGGTTAGCAGCGGTGGGATACATTTTTTTTTTTTTTTTTGTATCATTCTTCTTTATTAAGGTCAGAAAATGGAAGCAAACAGACAAAACATGGGACACGCAGGTCCTTCAAATGACATATATAGCTGTAGTTATGTTTCTTCACATGAGTAATAACAAAGGTATGCACATAAAGAAAAAAAAAAAAAAAAAGGAACATCAATTGCGTTTCCATGAATCATCTGACAATGTAATGTCAAAGTATAATATTATGACCGGTTCCTTTTTGAACATGTCTATTCGCACCCAAGCAACAGTGCTGGGTGTAAAACTAGTTTGAACTACATTTACTTAGAAGTGTATACTAAAATAGAGAGTATAGAAATATCAGAATCAAAACAAACGTAAACCTATAGGCCAGTGTGTGGGGTGTAATGGGGGACAGGGGGACAGGGGGAATAGGGAAAAGTGGGGGGTAAGGGAGGGATAGGTCAGGAGCAAGTCACGAGTAGGTCAAGAACTCTGGGGAATGTTTAAACGTCAGCCAAGGAGCCCATATTAGTGAGTGATCCGTGGCTTTGTTATGTGATACCGCAGTGGCCTCTTCCAGATTATGCAATAATTGTCATATTCATTCACACATTGCTTTATTTTGGGGTTTTAGACGGAGGGGGGGCCGTTCTGGTACTCTGTGTGGTCCCAATTGCCATCTGGGACACTTGGTTCCCTTGGTATATTTTTAACATAATTTGTGTGTATATTTACTTGTTTGACTAGTTATACACCCAGCACTGTTGCTTGGGTGGGAATAGACATGTTCAAAAAGGAACCGGTCATAATATTATACTTTGACATTACATTGTCAGATGATTCATGGAAATGCAATTGATGTTCCTTTTTTTCTTTATTTGCATAATTTTGTTGTTACTCATGTGAAGAAGCATAACTACAGCTATACATGTCACTTGAAGGACCTGCGTGTCCCATGTTTTGTCTGTTTGCTTCCATTTTCTGACCTAAATAAAGAAGAATGATACAAAAATATACATGGGGGTGGCTCGCATGTATCCATGAAGCAGCTGGTGGGCCCCCAGAATTAATTTCACTGGTGGGCCCTTGGCACCCCAGTCCGACCCTGCCTGGCAGTAATCAGGTGCAGCTAATAACCCAAGCTCACCCTCTGCTCAGGTTTTGCACACATACAGGTAAGATCAGGTAATGCTGAGTGGTGACTGCTGAACTGGTTTGTCTGTTGCAACAAAAGTGGACAGAGACAAAGGTTTGCTGGCCAGCAGGAGGGGAGAAAGAAGAAAAGGTACAAACACACAGACAGACAAACAGTTCACCATTCACCCCTCAACATGTCATTAATGTACATTTTTATTTTTTCCAGCAATGTGCACTTTTCTCACAAGCTTGGACCTTATTTGGCACTATCTTGTGCAGTTTACTTGTTAAGTGTGCAGAGGGAACAAATTCAGGAATTGTGGCACATGGTCTTCATGAATTGCAAAATTATAAATTGCAAAATTGCACTCCTATTTTGCTTTAACCCAAGGGGTTAACAAACTTCATAAAAGTTGTTTTGCATACATTGGGGCACTGACTGTGTCTGTTTTTGGTGACTTTTTAAAACAAAAGTGGCAAAAGGTTTCCAAAAGTTGCAATCAGTTCTTAGCTAATTTCTACACCTGTTCAGGGGCAGCAGTAGATTTGTGCCAAAATTTGCTACTTTTTAAAAGCTTTCACATCTGAATTCCGGTGATAACTTAGGGAACAGTGCAGAAAACTAGACAATGGCGAACTTCGAAGGGAGCAATAAAGTTGCAAATGAGCACAAGCACCATAAAAAGTCTGAAAAATTAAAGAGAAAGGCAAATCAAAAGTTTGATACATGTGCCCCATTGAGTGGTGTAGTTTATAAAATGGCGTCATTTATGAATTTTATTATTATATATAACTTTTGAGTTGGTCCCTCAAAACATAGGTTTTGTGGAATTTCATAAAACTGTGAAGAATTGCAGCTAAAATCCTAGAAAAATGAGAAGATCCTTAAAAAATGGCAGCTTAGGGGTTAAGAACAAAGTGTGACTGTCTAGTATGGCTACTTAACAGGTTCACGACCGCTCGCCTTGTATTCACAGCGGCTGTAGGGTCCCGGTGCATGGAGAGGGCTCACGGACTGAGCCCTCTCCATAGCCGGTAAGTGTTTGCTGCATATTGCAGCAAAGGCTTACTGGTAACACCCGCGATCGGTGCCAGCACCGATCGCGGGTGTTTTCTTGCTGATCGCCACCGGCAAAGCTGCAAGCGGCTTCAAAAAGCCTTCAAAAAGGCACATGCGCCACCATCTTTCTGGGGATTGTCGCTCCCCGTGATGTCATCGGGGAGCGGCGATCCGTCGCCTTGGTAGACTCGGGTGTTTTCCGAATTCCCGAGGCTACTTAATTTTAATCTATTCATTACAATGTGCTATCAGCACATTGTAATGAATGAGGATTAAAATCCACATATACTGCCATACTGTAGCATGGCAGTATATGGTAGGATCGATCAGACAACCTAGGGTTAAAGTACACTAGGGAGTCTGAAAAAATAGTAAAAAAAAAAATTAAAAAAGACTTAAAAAAATGATAATTAAAAAAAAAAATTCTAATCACCCCCCTTTCCCTAGAACTGATATAAATCTAAATAAACAGTTAAAATCACAAACACATAAGGTATCGCCACATCCAAAAATGCCCGTTCTATCACAATATACTAACGGTGTTTCACTGCGTTTGACCCCTTAACGGAAAATCGCACCCAAAGTAAAAAAAAGGCACTTTTTGCCATTTAAAAAAAATAAAAATTCCATAAAAAGTGATCAAAAGTTCATAAAGTCCTAAAAATAATATAATTGAAAACATCATCAAAAGTTGCAAAAAATGACACCACCCACAGCTCTGTACACCAAAGTATGAAAAAGTTATTAGCGCAAGAAGACGGCAAAATCAAAAAAATAATTTTGTCCAGGAGGTTTTAATTTTTGTAAATGTATGTAAACATTATAAAATCTATAAAAATTTGGTATCTGCATAATCGTATTGACCCAAAGAATAAAGTAGATATGTCATTTGGGGTGCACAGTGAAAGACGTAAAATCCAAGCCCACAAGAAAACAGCGCAAATGCGTTTTTTCACCATTTTCACTGCCTTTGGAATTTTTTCCCCCGCTTCCCAGTACATGGAAGGGAATATTCAATGCCACCATTATGAAGTGGAATTTGTTACGCAGAAAACAAGCCATCACACAGCTCTTTACGTGTAAAAATAAAAAAGTTAGAGATTTTTGAGGTGGGGATTGAAAAATGGAAAAGAAAAAAACAGGAAAGGGCCCGGTCCTGAACCGGGCAAAGAAAAGTTTTATAAATAAAAAATAAATTGTTTCATCGTTTACAGACCTTTTCATTTATAAACTGAAAAGTACAGTAATTAAATCAGAGAGGAATATAGTACATGACACATTTCCTTCAATGTAATCCGCCTAGCTGGCTTAGGTGAAATCTGATTGTCACGGATTAATTCACACTGATAAGGATTTTTAATACCATTGCATCAAGGACTTGATAACCTTAAGTGTGCAGTATAGTGTATTTGTTGTACCAGAAGTTTATTTCACTGCTAATTACATGTCTTCTGTGTGAATTCATTTTAGATTCCAGTATTAAAAATAAGTTTTGAAATCAACTGCTCGGGGTAGCACCCATCACTAAATGTGAAAATCAATCTTTAGTTATCAGATGTAATACATTCATGCGACACAAATAGGGGAGCGGGCCGTCGGGATTTTTTGGGATTTAAAGATACCAAAAGAGGTTGATAGAGCAATAAATACTGAAATTCATAGAAAGTAAACTGACACAAATTTATTTTCTAAGTGCAAAATCTTCTTATCCACTTCAGGCTATTAGGGGAATCCCTACAGGACAGTACTTATTTGCTAAAATAATCTGTTCACCAAATGAATTCTTTCAATGGCATTCTCATTGACTCACCATTTTCTTTTAAATATTTTTATTGAGTCAAAATTGTATATTTACATACATTTAACATATCCATAATAGACTCGATTTCAAATATATTAGCCTTATACCCATTGTTTCCATGTAAGGCATTTAGAATGTTTACAGTAGAGTAAATATCGAGATATTATTATCAATCTTTATAACAACAACATAATAACATAATAACTTAACTTACAGAGAGATTTTTGGCGGTCTGTATTCTTTATGTACCATTTCTATCCTTAAGTACGGGCTGGTTTTAGTAAAGAGACGCTAGAAATAGTGTTTTATTGGGTTATCTCCATTTATAAATCGGTGGTCTTGTACCAAGGGTCCCACATTATGTAGTGTGATTTAATTGTTCTATTTCTAAGAGCCAGGGTTCTTTCTAGATGGCAATGTTGGGTGAGCATTTCCTGTAGTTCTGAAATGGATGGAGATTGGTTTTTTTTCCAAGCTCTAGCTAGAAGCAATTTGGCAGCTTGTAGCTTGTAAATATGTCCTACAATTTCCTATGTTTTTGTAGGGATTTTCCCAAATTCCGAGTCCCGAGGAGAGGCTATGCTTATCTGGGAGGCAGGATTTTTTTCTGTTATGATGGACATAGTATTGAAGTTTCGTTCCAGAATCGTTTGATAATTGACCGCATGCACCCAGACTCTCTCGTAGATGTGTTAAAGATCCTTATGCTTACGTCGCATTGGGTCTCCAACAGGTATCCTGGGGTACCTGGGAATATTCCTTGGCCTGCTAAATGAGTTGAGTGTCACGTCCATCCTAGAAAGAATTTCAGGTGAACTCTCCGTAGGTTTGCACATTTGAGGCCATTTGAAGCCCAACATACAAAGCTTCTCTCCATTCATTCCACAACCGAGAAGTGCCATCCCAATTCTGTTCCATTTAATAGATGTGAAACCTTTTATGGGTTCAGCTGAATCTTATGATAAGTTGCGTATAGATATTTTGTAGGTTATGTGTATGCCTTGGGTTGTTTATAGATAGGTTGTATGACTCATGCTGACTGGATTTGTGGGTTTTGTAGGGAGAACGTTATGGTGTTCTATCTGGATTGGGTCGATAGAGCCCATTAACTGTCTCGGGATGCTGTTGAACTTGATCATTATATCTTTTACTGGACATAGTATTTTCCCATCCTTTGGAGATATTGGGTGACAAATTTTAAGCTCTCTTCTATGAGAGGTCTAGTTTTAAGGGTTTTGAAAATTGAATTTCCGAAAACCTGGATGGATTGAATGTATGTTTAGTAGATTTATGTTGGATTTAATTCTAATAATGCCTCAGGCCTGGATAGATGCTGCTAGACTTGGAGGTTTTGGTTAGGTATTTTGGAATAATGTATGGGCTAAGTAGTAGATGTATAAAGGACGACTTTTGTTTATTTAAAGTTTCCCTCTATGCCCGTGCCAGCTATATGCTGGGGTTTATAGATACACCAAGATGTTTTTGTTGTTACGGAATACTGTTCGTAGTCTATGAGGTTTGGCACTGTCCTTATCCACCTTAAGATTTGTGAGCTATAGGAGTTGCTGTACTCTGGGTTTTTTCGCTTTCCCCATATAAAGATCATCATTGTTTTTTTGAAGTTTTGGTTATATATATTTTAGGGATAGGGACTGAATAGTTCTAATAATTGATATAGGTATTATTATGCTAGAAATCAACATTTGTATATATATTCGTCCCCATCCCATGATATGAGTAGTGTCTTTAGGGCTTCTAGCTCTTTGGTAGGGGAGGGGAAATTAGGTGTACATATTATTTTTGCTAGGGTGTTAAGTGGGGTTTTAAGTTATAATGCCTAGTATATGGAATTGCTTCTTTTTCCACGAAAAGGGGAAATTCTGTTGGGTGATTTGTGCTTTTAATGGTGTTGAGGATGTTAATCCTAGCAGATAGGGATTTACTGGCATTAAAGTCTGTAATGTGATATAGCTCCAAGATGTTTAACACTTTATTCATATAACTCTCTGAGTGAGTTGGGGTTGTCGAGAGTTACATATTGTGTCATCAGGCACAATAAGTCCTATTTTATGTGGTGTCTGCGCCCTGGCTTGAGTAACCTTTTATATTAGGATTGGTTCTTATAAGCCTGCAAATGGTTTTCTAGCTTAAAATAAATCCATAAGTGGGGAAAGGGGGCGACATCCCTGGACGGGTTCCTTGGTGGGATAGAAATGAATTGGGAAATGGTGAGCCATTATTAAATTTTAGCTGATGGGGAGCATATAAAAGCTTTGATAGATCGTTAGTATTTCTTCCTGTGAGCCAAATTTTTCTAAAGTGGAAATGGCAAACCCATTGATCCTATCGATGCCTTCTGCCATTCCAGGGGTGAAGGAAGAGAGAAGGGCACTCGAGACGATTCCATAATTGTATTAGATCTATCATTACTTCGCCTTGTTTCCATCTGGCGCCTGTTACCTTTGGTGAATCAGACCATGATCGTAGTATGTTGAGTTAGTAGGATTTCAACAGCTTTGGCTATTAGGTTTGGCAGCATTTTGACTGTCGGGCATTTAAAAGGAATATAGGGCGGAAAGTTTTAGCTGGTGTGTTGGTTCCTTGTGAGGCTTAGGAATGGCTCTATGTGGCCTGCAGCTGCTGTATATGGTTCATCCATCTGAGGTTGATTAGTCCTGTCTAGATGTTTTTTTTTAAGCAAAACCAATCGGTTCAGGGATTAAACAAGATTTGTTTCTGCATCAGTGTAGCTACAGCATTCTCAAGGTATGTTTGTTTAACAATGCATAAAACCAAATGGTAGATTTCCTTTAATATCTCACTAATAGTGGATTTTGCATAAGACTGGTACATGAATGCTACATGTCACCAGTGGCCTTATGGGTTATATGTAGAGATGAGCGAGCACTAAAATGCTCGAGTGCTCGTTATTTGAGACGAACTTTTCCAGATGCTCGAGTGCTTGTCTCGAATAACGAGCCCCATTGAAGTCAATGGGAGACTCGAGCATTTTTCAAAGGGACCATGGTTCGGGAATAAAATGTGTTATTTAATTGAAAAAGAATGTCTTCTGATAAGTTAGCAGATGTATACTAACATCTGCAATCTATTCTTCACGGATGACACAAGAGCTTACAGTCTATGAGGATGAGGGAGGACACAAGAGCTTACAGTCTATGAGGATGAGGGGGTGACACAAAAGCTTAGTCTATGAGGATGAGGGGGTGACACAAGAGCTTACAGTCTATGAGGATGAGGGGAGGACACAAGAGCTTACAGTCTATGAGGATGAGAGGGGTGACACAAAAGCTTACAGTCTATGAGGATGAGGGGGTGACACAAGAGGTAAAAGAGCTTGTATTATTGTGTTGCCCTCTTTTATAAGGAAACGGAATACAAAAATGTAATAACTAGAAAAGCAGCAGCTTCAATCAGTCATCAGCCGCATCTTATATATATAAGTCTATAAGTTAGTGTGACTGCAGAGAACCCTGAAGCTTGGTGTCTGCTGTTTGCCAGATAACAAACAGGAGGAGGACACAGGACCGGTCCTTAAAGAGAGAGTTAAAATTTCATGAAGTTTGTGAGTGTGATGAATTTAAAAAGCTGGGTTTTAAGAGCACGATTGATGCTTTGGGGTTTGGGTTTAGTCTTATAATCTGGGGAAGGGCATTCCAGGGAATTGGTGCAGCTCGGAGAGATCCTAGAGATCTGTGTAAGAGATTAACCTAAAGTCACTGGTAGATGAAATGTGAAAAATTTCTTCTTCATATCAATAATCACATCGGAGCAGTTTTACTGTAGTTTATAAGAGAGACTCATGAGCTCTTGTCTTCTGCACTTTAGTTCTATCAGACGGCTTGATAAGTGTCACATGAGATGTTAAAGCAAAAGTCTCTCATTTTTCAATTCATGCCTGAGTTTTTTCTTGGCAATGTAACGGATTTGTGCCTAAATTTGAGCCTCTGTGATATTGAATTCTACGCTGATGTTTTTCAGAGCCTCTTTATGACCCGCACTTTGTTCTTGAAAACGCTGTTTCCAACATCATTTGTTCCATTGTTTTTGGGAGACGCTATGATTGCGATGACTCAACATTTCGAGATGTTCTTACTCTTGTGCGCGAAAATATGAACATGGCGACTCAATTCTGGGCTCAGGTTTGAAAATTTCTGTAATGACATTTGACACCAAAATATCAGTAAACTAGAACTAAATTCTTCACCATTGAAGAAACTCCAAAAATACCTCAATTTTGAATTGATTGTTAGTAGAGATGAGCGAGCACTAAAATGCTCGAGTGCTCGTTATTCGAGACGAACTTTTCCTGATGCTCGAGTGCTCGTCTCGAATAACGAGCCCCATTGAAGTCAATGGGAGACCCGAGCATTTTTCAAAGGGACCATGGTTCGGGAATAAAATGTGTTAATTAATTGAAAAAGAATGTCTTCTGATAAGTTAGCAGATGTATGCAAACATCTGCAATCTATTCTTCACTGTTCCACGCGTATATTATCTCCCGACAAGTTAGCAGATGTGAAGAACAGTGAAGAGTAGAATAAAAACAGTGAACACAGTGAACACAGGATCATTTAAGTGAAAAACGCAGTGAAGAATAGATTACAGATGTTCGGCACATCTGCTTACTTGTCGGGAGATACGCTGTCCCGGGATCCGCTGCTCTTCTTCCACTGAAGTCTCCCCGATGTCTCCGTGCCGCTGCCCGATGTCTCCGTGCCCCGATGTCTCCGTGCCCCGATGTCTCCGTGCCCCGATGTCTCCGTGCCCCGATGTCTCCGTGGCATCCTGTATACCGCGGCTGCCCCCGGTTTATCCAGCAGCTGCCACTGACTCCCCTTCCACTAGCCTTCCCTCGCTAGGCAGCAGGGCATTTCCCTCGTAAACGCAGCCTACCCCTGCACCGTATGGGCAGCTTGCCCCCCTGCATGCTCAGCAAGCCCCAGTGTTGCCAAATTTATAAAAAACCTCACCTTTGCAGGACCCCGCAGGTCTTGCACATCTCGTCATCCAGCAGCTGCCATGTATCCTGCAGTTGCCAGTATCTCGTAGCCTGCCTACAACAGGTTTGCATCCATCATATCACAGAAGCACTGCCCCCGTATCCAGAGGAATCACATTGTACAGTATGGCAGGCAGCATGCCCCTCATATACAGCACCGCTCTGCCCCCATATTGCAGCAGCTGTATCCTGCAGCTGCCCTGTATCTCGTAGCCTGCCACCACCCGGTTTCGCGCCCGATCAGCCAGTTGCAACTGTCCATGTATGCAGCAGTCGCCCCCCCCCCGTATACAGCACCGTCTGCCCCGTATTGACGCAGCTGTATCCGCAGCCTCCGTTGTATCTGTATTAGCCTGCCTCATCCGCAGGTTTCGCATCCCGTATCCAGCAGCCTGCCTCCCGTATCACAGCAGCCTTGACACGGCCCTGGTATGTATAAGCGCCGGCCCTTGTTCTACAGCTAACGTCTTGCCCCCGTATGCAGCAGCCTTGCCCTATTCTGTATCCTGCAGCATGCCCCTGTTGTCTCGTCTATGCTGCCCCCTGCTCCGATGTGCCAAGGCCCCAGTCTGCAAATTATAAAAAACAAATTCTTAATTCACCTTTCTGGCTCCCCCCGGAGGTCCTCCTGTGCTTGCCGGACACACACATACTATGGCCAGCAGAAGCAGGAACATCAGAGCTCTGTGAGTCGCACGGAACTTGACGCTGCCGGAAAGGATGGAACGAGGACCTGCGTGGGGCCCCAGGGAAGGTGAGTTATTGTTATTAATTCTTTGTTTTTCGGGACTCGAGTACAGCCGAGTAGGTTGGTTTTTCAGACCTTTTTTGGTGAAAATTGGCTTATATGAATATACGGTAATTAAAGCACAGTATATACGGTAATCAGCACATACGCAAAAAAATTACCCCGTACACAGGCAGTACACTAGTGTTGAAAAGTATTGGCCTTTAGAATTTGCAAAAATGGGGCAATATTTTTTTTTTGTACAAAAGCTTACATTTTTAAAATCTAATAAAACATCGATCTAAATATAGAATAAAGACGGTATAAAAACAGCAAATGTATGTGTGTTTTTTGTTATCGCAGTCATAGCACTTTTGGTGACGTCTTGTTCAGCTTCAGAGATAGGACGACTGGTTGCAATTAAAGGAAACATAGATGCGACCAAGTACAGAGATATACTGGATGAAAATCTCTTCCAGAGTGGTCTGGACCTCAGCCTGGGCCGAATGTTCACCTTTCAACAAGACAATGACCCTAAGCACACAGCTAAAATGAAGCAGTGGCTTCAGAACATCTCTGTGACCATTCTTGACAGGTGCAGACAGAGCCCTGACCTAAACCCAATTATGCATCTCCGGAGAGACTTGAAAATGGCTGTCCACCAACGTTTAACATTTATTCGGAGAGAACTGGAGATGATCTGCAATAAAGAATGGCAGAGGATCCCCAAATCCAGGCATGAAAAACTTGTTGCATCGTCCCCAAGAAGGCTCATGGCTGTACCAGCTCAAAAGGTCCTTCTACTCAATACTGATCAAAAGGGTCTAAATAATTATGGTATATTCCTATTTCTATTGTTTCATAAAGATCGGTTGCAGAGTGTACATCAATGAGTCAAAAAATAACTTTTGCGATATTACTTATTGGATGCAATAAAACAAAGTCGATTCACAATGAATCTTTATCAAGCATTCATTGTGAATCGAAACGAAGCGCGACGTTTCGATTCACAATGAATCTTTATCAAGCATTCATTGTGAATCGAAACGTCGCGCTCATCATGTTTGGATGCACTTGTAAATAAATCCTTTTGAATTTTGACCTCTGGTGCTGTGGCTCCCTCCTTCAAGATTGCTGATTCCTGGTTTCCGGCATCAGAAACTTTGGCCGCGGGCACCACCATAAATTGATCCACTCTGCAAGAAGGATTGCTGTCCTACCTCCCCATTGTCCACCAATGTTTAACATTTATTCGGAGAGAACTGGAGAGGATCTGCAATAAAGAATGGCAGAGGATCCCCAAATCCAGGCATTAAAAACTTGTTGCATCATCCCCAAGAAGGCTCATGGCTGTACTAGCTCAAAAGGTCCTTCTACTCAATACTGATCAAAAGGGTTTAAATAATTATGGCCAAGTCATATTCCTATTTCTATTGTTTCATAAAGATCGGTTGCAGAGTGTACATCAATGAGTCAAAAAAATAACTTTTGCGATATTACTTATTGGATGCAATAAAACAAAGAATGAAAAATGTTAAAGGGCCTGAATATTTTCTGTAACCACTGTACACACATGTATAAAGTCAAATACACATACAATCATAGGCTTATATACACACATGTATACACTTATATACATACATTATACACACATGTATACACTCAATATACACTTATATAAATACATTGTACACTTGTACACACATAAACTAATACACTGATATTTTAAGGAAGCAGCATCCAGCCATGCTGTCATCCTCTGCCCTTCCCCTAATTTTCTTCCTTGAGCAGCAGACTCAGCATAAAGTTCTGTAAGTTCACATACTATGTGATTCTGCAAAGCAGATCTTCCTGTGTTTAGTTTGTGTGGAAGATCGGGTGCTGGGCCACCTGACACTCTGGTCCCCTTAGCAGCTGCTAATACTACTACCTGGGTTGTTAAGCTCCTGCTTTAGTTTATCTTACATGGCTCCTTGCCAGAATCCTGTGCAGAGTCCTGAGTAGTGGGGGAGGGGGCAGCATTTCATATATATACATGGTCCTCTGCTCAATATCATCCCTTCTCACCTTCAGTGACACTCCTCGCTCCTTTTCAAACCAGTCAATCGTTATAAATGTTATACACAAAGCAGTGAATGAGGACATTCCAGCGGTCCATTTATCAACAGACTGAGAAAAGGTCTGCAACAGAGTGTGGTGGGATTTTATCTCAGGCACTCTAGAACATATAGGCGTCACTTTTAGCATGCATGCATGGCTTGATTTATGAGATTCTCTAACCACAGCTGCATAGTGACTAACAGAACATATTCTGGTTACTTTTCAATTACAAACGGTACATGTCAGGGATGTCCTTTCTCACAGCTAATCTTTAGACTTATCAGGGAGCCTTCCTAATTAAGATAATAATAATAATAATTTATTATCCCCGCAGGGAAAATAAGGTGTCAGATTCCATAAAAGATACAAATAGGCATCACAACAGATAGACATCACAGACACTACAAATACATGAGTAACAAGATAGATAACACAGTAAATAAAATGAGTACCAATTTCATCAAACTACGCCATCTGCAGATCAATCAGTTGTTGTCAAGAAGAAGAACATAAGGCATGAAAGATTTTCTATACCTATCCGTTCTGCATCTTATCGCAATAAGTCTTTTGTGCTTGCACCAAGTGATAAAGTATGTGGCGCTGAATATGCCCCATTATGCCCCTATAATGCTGCAAGCCTTCTTAATGACTTTTTTACATTTATTCAATTCTCTAGCTGTTATGAAGGGACCCCAAACATAATAACCATAAAATAAACAACTCATAATTACCGACTCAGGAAATGGTAACAAAAGTTTCTCGTTTCACGTAAAAGGATTTTAGCATCTGAAGAAAAAACTGTTGACGGCGCTGCTGAAGAAAAAAAAAGTTGATCTAGCAGCTGCACTAAGAGTGTCCACATGAGAAAAAACATGCTCCATCAAATATATTAGGGAATCATAAGTACCCAAACCTGATTGGTATGTAAAAGGAAATGGATGCAAATGGGGATCCACCATAGTACTAAGCTTAGACAGAACAAGAGGTTCAAATGCTTTCATTACTAATGATTTAATTGCAGGTAATTTAACTATGACTTAAATAGTCATAATTTTCCATAACCTGGGAATTCTCCCAATATGTAAGCGTACATTAAATATCTCTATGAACAAAGAGCTCAACTCTCTCTCACAGCACCGGAAAACCTTTGCACTAATGTTGTCAGGGCCAGGCGTCTTCCTGAGCTTGATATTCCTTAATTCGATACAAACCTCACTATCCAGAATGCAACTATTTTGATTCCTTACTGAATTTTCCATTCCTTTGCCATTATCTATATTATATGAACCTTCCAAAAATATTTGTGGACAAAGATAGCTAATCACATCCACCCCGGTTGTAGACCTGTTAAAATACAGGTTAAGGCTACATTAACACACATGTATGGGGGACGTATATACGGCCGACATATATATGGCCGATATACATCCCCCATACACTTCTATGCGCTCACAGCATACATCGACGCTGCCGAGAGGATAGGGCATGTCCTATGTTTACCCGGGCTACGGAGCGGTACGGTGCCGCACGTGTGCTGCAACGTACCGCTCCCGCACAGGGCCGTAAGTCCATAGAAATGTATGGGGGACGTATATCGGCCGTACATACGTCAGCCGTATATACGGTCCCCCATACATGTGTTGAATGTAGCCTAAGGCTACATTGCACACTGCCGTGGCCCATCGCACATAGCACGGCGGGCACAGGCAGCGTGGGGAGAGAAAGTATGGGCAACGGTGCCATAATAGGGAAACGATGGACATGTCCTCTTTTCCCAGGCTACGGAGAGGTACGGTGTCCTCACGTGTTCTGCACCGTACCGCTCCGCTGACGATGCCCAATCAGGCCCATAGAAGTGTAATGGGGGACGTATATCGGCCGTACATACGTCAGCCGTATATACGTCCCCCATACATGTGTGTGAATGTAGCCTAAGGCTACATGCACACTGCCGTGTGCCCATCGCACCATAGCACGGCGGGCACACGGCAGCGTGGGGAGAGGAAAGTATGGGCAACGGCGCCATAATATGGGAAACGATAGGACATGTCCTATCTTTTCCCAGGCTACGGAGAGGTACGGTGCCTCACGTGTTGCTGCACCGTACCGCTCCCGTACGATGCCATCAGCCCATAGAAGTGTATGGGGGACGTATATCGGCCGTACATACGTCAGCCGTATATACGTCCCCCATACATGTGTGTGAATGTAGCCTAAGGCTACATGCACACTGCCGTGTGCCCATCGCACCATAGCACGGCGGGCACACGGCAGCGTGGGGAGAGGAAAGTATGGGCAACGGCGCCATAATATGGGAAACGATAGGACATGTCCTATCTTTTCCCAGGCTACGGAGAGGTACGGTGCCTCACGTGTTGCTGCACCGTACCGCTCCCGTACGATGCCATCAGCCCATAGAAGTGTATGAGGGGACTATATCGGCCGTCCATACGTCATCCGTATATACTCCCGCCATACATGTTGTGTGATTGTAGCCTAGGCCTACATGCACACTGCCGTGTGCCCATCGCAAAAAGAACAAAGAATGGAATAGAAGAGCGCGAAATGAAAAGGAAAAGAAAGGAGAGGAGAGAAGAAGCGGGAAGATGGCTGCTGAAGGGGGGGAGGGGGGATGGAAAAAGGTGTAAAGATACAGATGCAAACTATAGGAGAGGATGATGTGAGATAAAAAAAGATAAGCAGGGAGGAAGTAGAAAAAGGAGGCCAGGTAGAAGCAAAGAGGGAGAGAAGGGAGTGGACGGGGTTGAGGATGGTAAAGAGCGAAAAAGGAGGGAGGTAGCGGGTAGAGAGTAGTAATTTGAGGTGGAGGAGGAAAAGGTCAGGGGATGGGGGTAATGGTGCGGGGCGGAAGAGAAGCAAGGAAACCATAGCACGGCGGGCACACGAGCGTGGGGAAGGGAAAGTATGGGCAAACGGTGCCATAATATGGGAAACGATAGGACATGTCCTATCTTTTCCCAGGCTACGAGAGTTACGGTGCCTCACGTGTTGCTGGCACCGTACGCTCCCGTACGATGCCATCAGCCCATAGAAGTGTATGGGGGTAGTATATCGGTCGTAGATACGTCGGCCGTATATACGTCCCCCATACATGTGTATGAATGTAGCCTTAGATTGTGCTCCCACTATATGCATTTTCTTAACCGACTAACCTGTAATCTGTTTCAGTCCCCTCCACACCTCTTTTGACTCACTATGTACCAGTTTACTTTCCTTCTTGTCCCCATATAGTTGTTTAAATTCCTTAATTTTAATCTTAGTTTCTTTATATAAAATATGAAAAAGGCCATTCTATTTTCGTCAGCAATCTTTTTACCTCACAATTTACCCATAGTTTGGAATTTGGGTTAATTTTAATCTTCTTCACTGGAAGAATGGGGCACATTTACTTACCCTGCGCCCGATTTCCTGCATGTGTCACTTCCCTGATCATGTCCGTTGGAGTTAACCTTCTTGTTCCCGATACATGTGAGTGCTTGGATTGCAACACCATTTTAAAGTTAAATCCTGCAGTTTGTTCCGAATTCACCATGCACCGTTCACCATTCACAATGCACCATTTATAGTGAGTCCACCTACTGGTGAAAGTAAAGAACTTGATGACAGAAAATTAGTTGGCTAAAAAAGCTATTAAAGCTCCAGGAATCTGAGATATTAGTGATATGAGTGGATCTTGTAAAGTTATTAGAATAAGGAGAGTCTGTTCCAGAAATTAGTGATATTATTGGAGCTTGAAGAGCTGAGCATGTTACCTGCAGACATGGTACGCTCAGAAATGGTAGCGCTGGAATGCAAAAGGTTAGTCACACTGTCAAAACTAGGTAAAGAACCTACAGCAAGTAATGACACAAAAAATGGATCAGCAGGTAACCCGGTTTGCCATGCAGTACAATAGGCCCTGTGCAAAATGTCAATAAGCCAATACACACCAACACCTACACAAAACCTACTCCAGTAGTCTAAGGCCTGGTACTAGCAGCTGATAGCCCCCATTACAGAGAGTAGGGTACCCAGCATCCATTTGTCTACATCTGGTGCCGAACATGCTTCCTGACATTTAAACCCACACTGACCTTAGGGAAGTGGCGATCCTCAGGAACCAACAAAGCAATACGCCTAGCATCGGCAGCACACAAGCTTCTACTATACCCTTCCGCCCCATTGCACTCTCCACCAGATCTCTTCACACCTTTTCCTGAGACATCCATAGAGTCATGGCAGAACTTAATATCTCCTGGCCTCATCCAACTGGAGCGCCGATGTGGAAATTCTCCTTTCAGTCTCACCATCTCAAGCTGCATGTCTCCGCTACCCTTGCCAGCAGATAACGGTCCTCCGATTGGTATATACAACTCCCTGCCACAGCGATTAACAGCACCCTAAACACCACCTTACGGTGGCAGCAGACAGGACATCCACCCAAACTCCTTCCCTCAGCGATACCTTTCTCCGCAAGCCACACCAATCTACAGATGAACAGGGACATGACAACTGGCAACATCAGGGACAAAGACAAACTCAGTCATATGCCAACAAACATCTTTCTTTGACATCCGTGATATTATCAGTTATTTGATAAATGCAGCAAAGGTTTGCATACCGGCTCGGTGGAAGAGTAGGGAGTCCCCATCTTTTTGGCTACTTAGGGCAGAAGAAATTAAACAAATAGAATGTCTAACAGCTTTTTGTGCTATGAATATAATCTTTTTTTTCTTACTTGATCTATTGGACCCAATTCCAACTGCATATAGAGAATTATGGAGAAGTTCGATCCTTACTAAATTCAGTACATGATCTGAGATTTGACTCAATTTTTCATCCCTTTTTTCGAGGAGGGAGAAGGTTATGATTTTTCTTCTGTTTCTTTCTTTTCTTTACATGTGGATTATATATCTGTATTTTTGAAAGCATATGTACAATTATCAATGAAAACAGTAAATAAAAGATTAAAAAATCCTCTAGAGATAAAACCATAATTAATATTCCTTTCACATTAAATGGTGTTTGTCTACCTCCACAAATCCCACAAACCTTAAAAAATCTCCTACAAACATTAATTAAAGCAAACTTGGTACCAAGAATGTCATTTTTAGCTGGTGACAGGTTCCATGCTACGCTGATTTTTGAAATGCTTTTGCATTCTGAATCATTTCAGTCATTTAAAAAAGTTTATTTCACATTACCTGGCTATAGGCTATTGGAACCTATCACCAGCTAAAAATCACCTTCCTGGTGACAAGTTCATTTTAAAGCGCATCCCTTAATGCTGCTAAGTCCAGAGCAGCCACCAAACGGGGACAGCCAATAGAAGAAAATAAAAGAAGATTAATAACAACCAATAGGTTTACCATCTGGTTTAATAAGGCAAAAAGAGAGTTGATGATGCATTCCTTTTAAAATATATAATAAACTCTGAAGTTCCAATTAGATTTTGCCTGAAGAATTGGAAAAACTGTTATTTTTTAGCTAATTGTGTCATATTTAATTCAAAGGTCAGACTTTCATTTTAGGTACAAAACATTTCCGTATATATATTTATTATTAAAATGTGACAAATCCAATGCCTCCAAGATTTTTTACACCAATACTATAATACTGTAGAAAAACATAAGAAACATACGAAAAATAAACATAACCATGATTTTTCAAAACAAGATTTTTCTTTCTTATCTTTCAAAAGATTATGTGACATAATTACCTGTGTAATTCCCCTGGGAAGTGATTAAGCAGTCATACAGAATATTGTTGGTAAATGACAAATGTTTGAATATTTACTTTACATTTTAGATAAGGACAACGGAGTGCTGCTGCCTTCTCTTCTATTTTGATGCCACAATTGTGGCCCCTTTCTTATCATGTGTAAAGAAGCTACCTAACAATACCCACTGAATAATTCAGTTCAACCAGTAAGTAATATCCCCACAGACCCCACAACCAGAAATTGATATAACAATATGATTAGAGATGAGCGAACACTAAAATGCTCGGGTACTCGTTATTCGAGACGAACTTTTCCCGATGCTCGAGTGCTCGTCTCGAATAACGAACCCCATTGAAGTCAACGTGCTATGGAGACAATTTAATTTGGATAGTGCCTGTATGTGGCAGTCCCAAACATTTTTCAAACCAGAGGAGCAGGTAGGTGGCCCTGCAGTAAAATGGAATAGATTGAGTGCCTGTATGTGGCAGTCCCAAAAATTTTTCAAACCAGAGGAGCAGGTAGGTGGCCCTCCAGTAAATGGAGACAATATAATTTGGATAGTGCCTGTATGTGGCAGTCCCAAACATTTTTCAAACCAGAGGAGCAGGTAGGTGGCCCTGCAGTAAAATGGAATAGATTGAGTGCCTGTATGTGGCAGTCCCAAAAATTTTTCAAACCAGAGGAGCAGGTAGGTGGCCCTCCAGTAAAATGGAATAGATTGAGTGCCTGTATGTGGCAGTCCCAAAAATGTTTCAAACCAGAGGAGCAGGTAGGTGGCCCTGCAGTAAAATGGAATAGATTGAGTGCCTGTATGTGGCACTCACAAAAATTGTCGTACCGCTCCCGTACGATGCCATCAGCCCATAGAAGTGTATGGGGGTAGTATATCGGTCGTAGATACGTCGGCCGTATATACGTCCCCCATACATGTGTATGAATGTAGCCTTAGATTGTGCTCCCACTATATGCATTTTCTTAACCGACTAACCTGTAATCTGTTTCAGTCCCCTCCACACCTCTTTTGACTCACTATGTACCAGTTTACTTTCCTTCTTGTCCCCATATAGTTGTTTAAATTCCTTAATTTTAATCTTAGTTTCTTTATATAAAATATGAAAAAGGCCATTCTATTTTCGTCAGCAATCTTTTTACCTCACAATTTACCCATAGTTTGGAATTTGGGTTAATTTTAATCTTCTTCACTGGAAGAATGGGGCACATTTACTTACCCTGCGCCCGATTTCCTGCATGTGTCACTTCCCTGATCATGTCCGTTGGAGTTAACCTTCTTGTTCCCGATACATGTGAGTGCTTGGATTGCAACACCATTTTAAAGTTAAATCCTGCAGTTTGTTCCGAATTCACCATGCACCGTTCACCATTCACAATGCACCATTTATAGTGAGTCCACCTACTGGTGAAAGTAAAGAACTTGATGACAGAAAATTAGTTGGCTAAAAAAGCTATTAAAGCTCCAGGAATCTGAGATATTAGTGATATGAGTGGATCTTGTAAAGTTATTAGAATAAGGAGAGTCTGTTCCAGAAATTAGTGATATTATTGGAGCTTGAAGAGCTGAGCATGTTACCTGCAGACATGGTACGCTCAGAAATGGTAGCGCTGGAATGCAAAAGGTTAGTCACACTGTCAAAACTAGGTAAAGAACCTACAGCAAGTAATGACACAAAAAATGGATCAGCAGGTAACCCGGTTTGCCATGCAGTACAATAGGCCCTGTGCAAAATGTCAATAAGCCAATACACACCAACACCTACACAAAACCTACTCCAGTAGTCTAAGGCCTGGTACTAGCAGCTGATAGCCCCCATTACAGAGAGTAGGGTACCCAGCATCCATTTGTCTACATCTGGTGCCGAACATGCTTCCTGACATTTAAACCCACACTGACCTTAGGGAAGTGGCGATCCTCAGGAACCAACAAAGCAATACGCCTAGCATCGGCAGCACACAAGCTTCTACTATACCCTTCCGCCCCATTGCACTCTCCACCAGATCTCTTCACACCTTTTCCTGAGACATCCATAGAGTCATGGCAGAACTTAATATCTCCTGGCCTCATCCAACTGGAGCGCCGATGTGGAAATTCTCCTTTCAGTCTCACCATCTCAAGCTGCATGTCTCCGCTACCCTTGCCAGCAGATAACGGTCCTCCGATTGGTATATACAACTCCCTGCCACAGCGATTAACAGCACCCTAAACACCACCTTACGGTGGCAGCAGACAGGACATCCACCCAAACTCCTTCCCTCAGCGATACCTTTCTCCGCAAGCCACACCAATCTACAGATGAACAGGGACATGACAACTGGCAACATCAGGGACAAAGACAAACTCAGTCATATGCCAACAAACATCTTTCTTTGACATCCGTGATATTATCAGTTATTTGATAAATGCAGCAAAGGTTTGCATACCGGCTCGGTGGAAGAGTAGGGAGTCCCCATCTTTTTGGCTACTTAGGGCAGAAGAAATTAAACAAATAGAATGTCTAACAGCTTTTTGTGCTATGAATATAATCTTTTTTTTCTTACTTGATCTATTGGACCCAATTCCAACTGCATATAGAGAATTATGGAGAAGTTCGATCCTTACTAAATTCAGTACATGATCTGAGATTTGACTCAATTTTTCATCCCTTTTTTCGAGGAGGGAGAAGGTTATGATTTTTCTTCTGTTTCTTTCTTTTCTTTACATGTGGATTATATATCTGTATTTTTGAAAGCATATGTACAATTATCAATGAAAACAGTAAATAAAAGATTAAAAAATCCTCTAGAGATAAAACCATAATTAATATTCCTTTCACATTAAATGGTGTTTGTCTACCTCCACAAATCCCACAAACCTTAAAAAATCTCCTACAAACATTAATTAAAGCAAACTTGGTACCAAGAATGTCATTTTTAGCTGGTGACAGGTTCCATGCTACGCTGATTTTTGAAATGCTTTTGCATTCTGAATCATTTCAGTCATTTAAAAAAGTTTATTTCACATTACCTGGCTATAGGCTATTGGAACCTATCACCAGCTAAAAATCACCTTCCTGGTGACAAGTTCATTTTAAAGCGCATCCCTTAATGCTGCTAAGTCCAGAGCAGCCACCAAACGGGGACAGCCAATAGAAGAAAATAAAAGAAGATTAATAACAACCAATAGGTTTACCATCTGGTTTAATAAGGCAAAAAGAGAGTTGATGATGCATTCCTTTTAAAATATATAATAAACTCTGAAGTTCCAATTAGATTTTGCCTGAAGAATTGGAAAAACTGTTATTTTTTAGCTAATTGTGTCATATTTAATTCAAAGGTCAGACTTTCATTTTAGGTACAAAACATTTCCGTATATATATTTATTATTAAAATGTGACAAATCCAATGCCTCCAAGATTTTTTACACCAATACTATAATACTGTAGAAAAACATAAGAAACATACGAAAAATAAACATAACCATGATTTTTCAAAACAAGATTTTTCTTTCTTATCTTTCAAAAGATTATGTGACATAATTACCTGTGTAATTCCCCTGGGAAGTGATTAAGCAGTCATACAGAATATTGTTGGTAAATGACAAATGTTTGAATATTTACTTTACATTTTAGACTGCATATTATCATCATTGTCAATTTGTTAAAATTAAAGTAAATTTTCTGATATGGTCAATGGCTTGGATGCAGATGGTTTACAAGGCTCTTTAACTACGACAGCATTACAGTACTTATACCCCTTATTTAATTGCTTGTAAATATTGAATATTACTATTTCTTTTACAGTTGTAAAATATTTTTTAAAAATTTAAATAAATAAAAATCCCCCACCACAAAATACATTACACTGGTCTTGTAGAAGCTGGAATATAGAATTGCTATTGTAATTCTACTGCTGTTTCTCTCATACTATTTGCTTGGCAACACTCCGCTATAAATAGCACTTCTCCATGCCAGGATATTGCGAGCTTGCAATATATTATTATATACTTAACCTTTATTGGCACATATTTTGCTCTGTGATTATTATAATCCACAGACTTGAAGTTTTGCTTATTAGTAGAAATTTAGATAATAACCATCTGTAATAGTGGAATTATCTTGATCCCCATTATATGCAGCCAGATAGACCTTAGTACTTAAGATTTTTTTTGTATTGTTTCAAAGGAAATTGATACTATAAATTATTCATACCCTGCATGAAATCCTGTCATGTAAAGTCGATTTATTCTTTGAGGAAACACAAAAATGGAATAAAGATACAGACACTATCCTTTCCACTTGGAGACCCTTAGGAGAGAGGCAGCTATAACAAATAATTAAACATTGTCCAAAAGAAAAGAAATAAGGCGACACTCACCATTATAAAAACTCTTTATTTATTCTATATTCATTAAAAGTATACGGCAACCATGGAATAAAAGTATTGTGCATTGTCAGCCACTAGCAATGTGTGTGGTGTCTGTATCTATCCGCACCATGGCAGCTAAAAATGCTGATTCATCGTATCAATGGCTCAGATTGAACCCCACCCACTAGCTTTGGGGGGTATCTAGACACACCTATTGGTAGGGTTAGAAGCATTAACGTCCCATTACAATCGAAATAATCTTGTGTTAGTTGAAAAGCCGTCACCATTTATGAAGATAAGGTAAAAAGTACCTTCAGAGTAACAGAATAAGCATATGTAGAACTTAAAAGTCTAACTACTTAAACAGGCAACTCATCACATGTATCACAAAGGGAAAAAAAACTTAAGATACACTGCAATGATTAAGTAGGCCAACTTCAGGAAACTTGGTAAAGTGGCAGCCGAAAAACTATGATTCATGTGCCCCATAGATTGTTATCTATGGGGCACATATTATAAGTAAAAAGAAGTAAAAAGAAGTGAAAAATAAATTGGACAGGCTTTTACATTTTTTCACATACCCGTAGAAAAAAAATAACGTGTAAAAACTTATGGAAAATAAGGGGAAGTATGCAATCCATGAAAATCAGATAGGATACTGAGAAAAAAACAGATGGGTGAATAAGCCCTAACACTTTATTTGTAAAGGATCCCTTTAAACTGTGGTTTACTTCATTAGTAGAGATGAGCGAACATACTCGTCCGAGCTTGATGCTCGATCGAGCATCTGGCATAGTAGTGTGCTTTAATACTTGGCTAGAAAATAGCCATAGGAGAATCCAAACGGCTTACTTACGCCTACAGTAGCGTTATATATATTTGATTTCTGGTTGATCTGCTGGTGGCTGTAGTTGTTGCAGTGCATCTACTAGCAAATTGTGAGCAATTTGGAGTGAGACTTGCGACCACTGTGTTTTGCGCTTAGTGACGCACATATCCATCGCAAAGACCGAAGTGGGAAAATTTATTAGGGCCCGGGGTTGTATTTCAATTAGGCACAGTCTGCCATTTCCTTTTTTATTTTACGTTTATTTTTTTCATAACTCAGCGTCATCTCATCTAAAATATATAGTATTCACAAGTTCACTTGTCTTTTATGATGCGATGATAAGAGTTCATCCTTCTGTTCAGTTGTTCACCTTTTCACCCACATAGAGGCCTCCAGTAGGCAATCAGGAATCATTTTACCAGCCCCCCCATGTTTTCACCTAAAACTCACCCTAAATTACACCCTATTTTACAGAAGGATGACAACTTGAAATCTATATTTCCTTTGCCTACTGTAAAAGATATTGTTGTCAGGAGTTCACTGTCCTGAGCAATAAAAGGAACATCTCCTTGCAACCAGCCAGGATGTAAAACCTGTCATGACATAATGACCACTGACAGGGTAAAGATACCTAACTCTAATAAGTATTGCATTATCGTATGTAACATCCAAGAAATTTCTTAAAATGGTCATCTCCCCCTCTTAATAGGGATTTGTTTGTTGGTAATAATCTGTCCTCATCATTATCTCTCACCAAATTAAAATCCTCTGACATGACTACAGTATACAGGCAGCCCCTGGGTTATGTACAGGATAGGTTCTTTAGGTTTGTTCTTAAGATGAATTTGTATGTAAATCGGAACTGTGTATTTTATAATTGTAACCCAAGCCAAAATTTTTTTTGGTCTCCGTGACAATTGGATTTTAAAATATTTGGGTTGTCATAAGAACTAGGATTAACAATTAATCTTAATTACAGACAGCTTTGATAACTGTTACAGCTGAATATTGTAGCCAATAGCTAAAGTACAGTAAATTACCAATTACCAGAGGTCCGTTTGTAACTAGGGGTCATATGTAAGTCGGATGTTCTTAGGTAGAGGACCACCTGTATTTATTTTGATTATAAATATGATAGAGATCCCTTTTGAAAAAATGCCCTTTTTATGTGCAGTTTGCCTGTAGAAGGCGCAGTGTGCGACAGATTCATGGAATGTGTCCCATGGTCTTCATGAATCTGGACCCCCCCAGAGGGAGTGCGCACCATTTTCTTTTGATGCACTTTGTTCACAGAATTGTGATGTAGACAGAATTGTGGCGCAAACTCAGATTAAGCACTGACTCTCCTTTTGGTGCACATTTTGTTTTCCTTTTTTTTTCGCAGTGCAGCTGCGACACAAAACTTGCGCAGACACTTTCTAAATACACTCACCGGCCACTTTATTAGGTACACCATGCTAGTAACGGGTTGGACCCCCTTTTACCTTCAGAAATGCCTCAATTCTTCGTGGCATAGATTCAACAAGGTGCTGGAAGCAAATGCCTCAATTCTTCGTGGCATAGATTCAACAAGGTGCTGGAAGCTCCTCAGAGATTTTGGTCCATATTGACATGATGGCACCACACAGTTGCCGCAGATTTGTCGGCTGCACATCCATGATGCGAATCTCCCGTTCCACCACATCCCAAAGATGCTCTATTGGATTGAGATCTGGTGACTGTGGAGGCCATTTGAGTACGGTGAACTCATTGTCATGTTCAAGAAACCAGTCTGAGATGATTCCAGCTTTATGACATGGCGCATTATCCTGCTGAAAGTAGCCATCCGATGTTGGGTACATTGTGGTCATAAAGGGATGGACATGGTCAGCAACAATACTCAGGTAGGCTGTGGCGTTGCAACGATGCTCAATTGGTACCAAGGGGCCCAAAGAGTGCCAAGAAAATATTCCCCACACCATGACACCACCACCACCCGCCAGCACCGTTGATACAAGGCAGGATGGATCCATGCTTTCATGTTGTTGACGCCAAATTCTAACCAGAACACCTGTCATCAGTTCTCTGCCACTAGTCCTGTCACCTCTACCTGTTGAGCACTCACAAGGATCCCCATTCCAGCCTTTATCTAGTTATCATACTTATTCATTGTAAAATCATCTATTTTTTATCATGTAAATGAGGTGGTCAACATGGTCACAGGCAGTGATGTCACCCTGTTCCCCCTCCCTATCCTCCCCTGCTCATGTCTGTGTGTAATGTATAGTAAAGCATGGCTGTGTGTGCTGCATCTGCTGACATGCGCATCCTCCTAATATACAGTTGAGAGACACAGACATCTGCACCACATGAATCTGACATGTTCTGCTGTAACATGGAGAGCTGTATCTTCTCTCCACAACACACACATGCACACACGGACAGGCTGTCAGTCATGCACTGGGGGTGTGGCTGTGCCTCCCACTCATGAATAGAGTGGACAGCTTGAATATGCTAATGCTTCATTGGACATTTCACAGGTCATTTGCATACAGCTTTAGGACCTCATTGCTTAGGTTTACAGGCATGTAGAGGGACAATGAAGGGATAGAGGCAATGCTGTCTAATGGCAGTTTATGAAAATATATTTAGTTTAGGGGGGTTATTTTGCATGACGGGTTCTCTTTAAGGCAGCGGCAGCATGCAGTGCATGCTGACTGGACTATTCTGCCCCCAACACTGGTTGGCTGAGTTTGCTGCTAGCCAAGCCCTAGCCAGTCAGTGTTGGGTCAAAAACACAACACTCCCCTGACCACCAAGTGTTCTGTATAGGGCTGTATCTGACAGAACACTTGTAGTGTCGGCACGGGAGTCATCCTTCAGCACCAGGTAACAGTGTCCCATAAAATGTCCCCTAATAAAGTCTAGTAGTGTGCTTTAATACTTGGCTAGAAAATAGCCATAGGAGAATCCAAACGGCTTACTTACGCCTACAGTAGCGTTATATATATTTGATTTCTGGTTGATCTGCTGGTGGCTGTAGTTGTTGCAGTGCATCTACTAGCAAATTGTGAGCAATTTGGAGTGAGACTTGCGACCACTGTGTTTTGCGCTTAGTGACGCACATATCCATCGCAAAGACCGAAGTGGGAAAATTTATTAGGGCCCGGGGTTGTATTTCAATTAGGCACAGTCTGCCATTTCCTTTTTTATTTTACGTTTATTTTTTTCATAACTCAGCGTCATCTCATCTGGCATAGATGTGTTAAATCTGATAGTTCAGCGTTTCCTCAAGACATACCCCAATTTGTCTGATTTGCTCACGAAGGTGCGCCGCATCTGTGCGCATTTCAGGACGTCGGGAAAACGCGAATCGGGCCCTTAGTAAATGACCCCCATTGTGTTTAACCATTCATAGATGATTTACATGGACAAAGTAAGGAATAAGCTAGCTCATTGGGGCGCTAGGTATTCTTTCAACATGTGCAACAAGAGCTTTTTTTAACCTTTGTGCCTTTGTTTTTCACATCTATGCCTATGCCTATGTGTGTTTTAACCTTTGCTTGTATTGTCACTGATCAATTGTTCGTGGAAAAAATGATGAACATTTCCTATTATTTTTACGGATGCAGATCACGCAAGGCAATAGAAATCTTTGGGTCCGCAAAAAACGATTTCACCTATGTGGCTGCAAAACCAGGTGTGATGTTTTCAAAGCAATGTTAAACTTTGCGGACACAGAGACAAAACTGATGCATCACTGAGACAAAACAGAAGAAAAACAGAGACACAACGGAGACAAAAGACAAAAAGGGTGTGCAACTAAAGCTGAACATTAACGCCAATGTGAAAGAGCTCTTACTGTGTAGCATTAGAATAATGAGTCAGTATAATTGCAGCAATGCCGAGCATGTGTCGGGATTTATTTGATGTTTTACTACTCTTGCCAATAATCTTTAAAACATTTTTTTCTTTTGTTTTCCAAGATCTATATTAGAATACAATAATAATTATGCCCCACCTTGCTCCACATGGAGGTCTTAAACTGCACACATCCCATTTTTTCGAGAGGGCCGTCATTTTGTCTAAAAATAATAATACACACATAAACAAAAGTAGATGTTGCTAATTTTTTTTGCTCCTTTTTTCAAGTATGTATTAGCATTTTTTCAAGTTCTTCAATAGTGTTATCCACATTTCAATAGGCCATGAAATTTACATCAATAGTCGGGATGCCAGCAGATAGGCTTCTGCAGAGCTCAGTGAACCATTGACTTGAAGTGGACATCCCTCCGGTACTTCAAAGTGCTGCATGTGAACAATACCAGGAGCTGTCATGTCCCAGAACAACCCTTCTGCAGTGGTGCGGTTCTCAGATCCCCACAAATCCTCTGGAAAGGCCATCAATTTTAAAATGATGAACAAACACATTAAATAAATGAAAGTACTGCAAGAAATGACTACGGGTGAAGGATTGATTTTCTTGTCACCACATAAATTAAGACGTCAGATTCCTTGTAGAATATTAGTACATTTGTCCATTAAATACATGTGCCATTAATAACATGATTAAATTAGCGACCTTTCATGAGCGAGATCAAATACTTGCACAGACATTCTTAAGCTGTGATTGCTTTTAATATTTTTCCCATGGTTAATCAGTGTAAAATTCAGTAAAACATTTCATTCCCGCTAAATGTGACATTGATTTAACCTGCTTTTACCTCCCACTTACATCTGTAAGTAGATAATGGATCATTAATATAATTAGCTTAATATTAATCAAGAATATTTTTAGATGCGGCTTTGCAGGGAATATTTTTTTAGTGAACTGATTTCACATTATAGATGTGGCCAGGTTTTACATGAGACACAACAAGTCAACTAATGAGTTATAGCCATCAGTAAATTGATACTTCCTATAGATAACAATAGATTTTTGTGTGAAAGCATACACAACATCTTATTAGGGATGAGCAAAGTCTGTGTTTGGGTCCGACTTTTGGCTCATCTGGAAAATCAGCTTTTAGTCCCAGGTGGAACCCATACTAGATGTGTATACCCATACCGTATTAGATCACAGTGACATTAACTGGATATGTATACCCATACCGTATTATAGCACAGTGTAATTGCATGTGTATACCCAAACCATCTTATAGTGAAATGACTGTAACTACCCTGTTTCCCCCAAAATAAGACATCCCCCGAAAGTAAGACCTAGTACAGTTTTGTCCAGGCTTAGAAATATAAGGCCTCCCCTGAAAATAAAACCTAGCAGCCGCCATTGCAGCAGCTCCCCCCGCGCCATACATTAGTACTAGTAAATCTTTTAGATGCTGCAGAAGGATGTGACATGGAGAAGAATTCATGGAAGTAAATCACTGGTTGTTGTGCTGCAAACGTGATACCAGCAGCTACCAGGATAAGAAGGGTCATTTATGGAAAGTGCTTTTACTATACATGAGAGATTGGGGCCAATGATTCTAATAGAAATGGAGTCACAAGAAATACAGCAGGAAATTCAGAGTTTGGAGAGTCATAAGGATGTGAGAAGTTGATTTTTTGATAAATGTAAATTCTTGTTCATGGAAAAATAAGACATCCCCTGAAAATAAGACCTAGTGCCTCTTTAGGATCAAAAATTAATATAAGACACTGTCTTATTTTCGGGGAAACAGGGTACATGTGTATATCTATATCGTCTTAGAACGCAGTGACAGTAACATTATGTATATACTCATACCATCTTATATTACAGTGACAAGAAGTCACCCTGGACCTTTGCTTCAAATATTTATTAAATTTTGAATTATTTATTATTATTGTTATATTTATTTGAATTTATTTTTATTAATTTATTAATTTATTTTCTCTTTTTTATGTTATTATTTTAGTACTTTAACTACACTGTTATTAGCACCATTTTGCAGCCCTCTAACCCTTAATACCTTCATTTTACACCCTTTTTTTGGCCACAGAGTTTGGCTCCCCATTGATTTCAATGGGGTTTGGATAAAGATTGTCCAAACTCTTTGAACCTGAATGTCAGCAGGTTGCTACATCTATATCTATAGTAAGTGTGTAACTTTCTGACATGCATGTGACACTGAATTATTTGGGGCCCCAGGTAACAGTTGCCATAATTTGCTGTACTTACAACTAGTGATTGAAGTTAGCTTTTAAGGCCACAAGTAAAATCAGCATTATGTAGCACTCTGTATATACTTACTTTCTAGACATACACTTCTTTTTCTCTAGCCATTTTTGTTAAAATTCTTTTTTTTTTCATTAATGCAAAAGAGTTTCTTGGTTCACCATTGTCAGCACCAACTTTCTTTTTTCTATAGCTCTATTCATTGATTCATTATGTGAAAGGGGTGCTGGTGGTTGGTAATGGGCAGAATATGAAGACAGAAATTGGTTATTGTTTATGAAGAAACTGCTCTCTCTCAATCATTTTTTGAGAACATACCAGTATATAATAATGTGTACATATCAACGGTGCCCATTTGAGCTTCATCCTCTCCCCATAAAGTACAGCAGAAGATGAACTGCTGGCTAAGATTTTGCACTTAGTTGCATTCTATTCCATTTGCATAATTTAAAAAAACAATGTAAAAACAAGGTCCCAGAAGCTAAAAGAAGAACAGATCTTTCCGGAGAGGGCACAAGTCAACATGCAAGTGTGCTTGGTTTACAATTCTTCATCTTGGTGGTAGATGTCCTTTCAGTTCCAGTAGCCACAACCAGTGCTGATAAAAAATGTATGTAATTAACCCCTACTCGCACCTGGACGTTATAGTACGTCACTGCGGGTAGATACTTCACGCACCGGGACCTGCTATTACGTCCCACTTCTGGCACCGGCTCACAAACAGAACCAACACCAGAAGCAGTGGCTGTCAGTTGTCCAATATAGCTGACACAGCACTGTAACACCCCTCAAGCATGAACGTGGCGTGTAAGGTAAAAAAAAGTTTAAAACATTAAAGTTTAAACATTAGAATAAATAAAAAATAAATACATAAAAATATAAGCCCCTAAAATGTCACTTTCCCATAAAAACGCTTAATAAAGTAAAAAAAACCACAAACACACAAAAAAAGCCACATATTTGGTATTGCCGCGTCCGTAACAATCTGTATAATAAAACAGAATTGTTACTGGACATACAAAGTAAACGCCGGGGGGAAAAAATGCAAAAAATGCCCTTAACCTATATTACAGTGACAAGAAGTCACCCTGGACCTTTGCTTCAAATATTTATTAAATTTTGAATTATTTATTATTATTGTTAGATTTATTTGAATTTATTTTTATTAATTTATTAATTTATTTTCTCTGTTTTATGTTATTATTTTAGTACTTTAACTACACTGTTATTAGCACCATTTTGCAGCCCTCTACCCCTTAATACCTTCATTTTACACCCTTTTTTTGGCCACAGAGTTTGGCTCCCCATTGATTTCAATGGGGTTTGGACAAAGACTGTCCAAACTCTTTGAACCTGAATGTCAGCAGGTTCACTAGACACTATGTTGCTACATCTATATCTATAGTAAGTGTGTAACTTTCTGACATGCATGTGACACTGAATTATTTGGGGCCCCAGGTAACAGTTGCCATAATTTGCTGTACTTACAACTAGTGATTAAAGTTAGCTTTTAAGTCCACAAGTAAAATCAGCATTATGTAGCACTCTGTATATACTTACTTTCTAGACATACACTTCTTTTTCTCTAGCCATTTTTGTTAAAATTCTTTTTTTTTCATTAATGCAAAAGAGTTTCTTGGTTCACCATTGCCAGCACCAACTTTCTTTTTTCTATAGCTCTATTCATTGATTCATTATGTGAAAGGGGTGCTGGTGGTTGGTAATGGGCAGAATATGAAGACAGAAATTGGTTATTGTTTATGAAGAAACTGCTCTCTCTCAATCATTTTTTGAGAACATACCAGTATATAATAATGTGTACATATCAACGGTGCCCATTTAAGCTTCATCCTCTCCCCATAAAGTACAGCAGAAGATGAACTGATGGCTAAGATTTTGCACTTAGTTGCATTCTATTCCATTTGCATAATTTTAAAAAACAATGTAAAAACAAGGTCCCAGAAGCTAAAAGAAGAACAGATCTTTCCGGAGAGGGCACAAGTCAACATGCAAGTGTGCTTGGTTTACAATCCTTCATCTTGGTGGTAGATGTCCTTTCAATTCCAGTAGCCACAACCAGTGCTGATAAAAAATGTATGTAATTAACCCCTACTCGCACCTGGACGTTATAGTACGTCACTGCGGGTAGATACTTCACGCACCGGGACATGCTATTATGTCCCACTTCTGGCACCGGCTCACAAACAGAACCAACACCAGAAGCAGCGGCTGTCAGTTGTCTAATATAGCTGACACAGCACTGTAACACCCCTCAAGCATGAACGTGGCGTGTAAGGTAAAACAAAGTTTAAAACATTAAAGTTTAAACATTAGAATAAATAAAAAATAAATACATAAAAATATAAGCCCCTAAAATGTCACTTTCCCATAAAAACGCTTAATAAAGTAAAAATAACAACACACAAAAAAAGCCACATATTTGTTATTGCCGTGTCCGTTACAATCTGTATAATAAAACAGAATTGTTACTGGACATACACAGTAAACGCCGGGAGAAAAAAATGCAAAAAATGCCCTTAACCAGAATCTTCAGCCGAAAAAAAAAAAAGTTATGCATATGAAAGTCGGTGATGCTAAAATTAACATTTTTACCAAATTACTTTTTATTCAGTAAAAATGGGGAAAAAATAAAAAATGTATCTAAATGAGGTCTTTTGTAAAATCTTCCTAAAAATTGATGATTTAAATTTCCTCCACTAATAAAGAGTTAATAAAATCTCACAAATTAGTTATAGATGCCCCAAAATTATGTACCAGAAAAGTGCAACTCATGTGGCAAAAAAAAGCCCCTATAGGTCCACATTAAAAAAAAAAAAAAAAATTATAGCCTGTACAATGTGACAATGTAAATCTGATCTGGATGGCGCCTCCTTCCCTTCTATTGCCCCAGATGTTTTCCATACAGAAAGTCCACAAACAATTGGGGTATTCAACTTTGTGGAGCCTTTTTTCATTTATCCATTGCAACTGTCTAATTCCACCAAGTTGTGTATTGTCAAAAATATTCAATTTGTAGACAACCCATTTTGTTTTAAACCCCTATAAACACCTAAAGGGTTAACAAACTATTAAAAGTGTTTTCATATGTTGAGGGGGTAGTTTCCATAATAGGGTAATTTAGGAGTCTAGTATTATGTTAGGTCTCTCGCAGCCAATTAAAGTTGAGCAGTCCATCTAAATACGGGTTTGCTGATTTTCCCCAAATTCAAAAAATTACACCCACATCTGCTGACCTCAAACATTCTAGCAAAATAGTGCATCCTAAAAATCCATGCCAATAATGCAGAAATGAAGTTGATGAATTTAGTTGGGGTTTTGCTATTGACTATCTGCATCAAAGTAGAGAATAGACTTGAAATTAAAGAATTTTTCCAAAAATTTGCCAAATTTTTTTTTTTTTTTTCATTAAACTAAACACAAAATACATAAGCCACATTTTTTATAAACTAAGTTTGAAGAGAGCGAAGTTGAAAAGCAAGTAAAATGATAGCACAACAAGAAGAAAAAACAATCTCAAAAACCCCCCTGGATATCTTATAGATTGCCAAAGCGATAATAGTAAGCACTTATAAGGGACACAGGGCGGTTTTTAATAAGAAAATGGGGACAACGTGTAAAGGCCAAAATAGGCTGGAGTCCCGTAGGAGGTAACTAAGTAGAAGTATTTGTGTTGGACCAAATTACAAGGATGGCAAATGTTTCGATACGTAGCAACTCCGCTATTGCCCAAATCATCAAACCAAAAAACACAAAGATAGAAAGCTTGTCACCCCGAAAAAACATATTATTAGTATTCACAAGTTCATCTGCTGTCTTTTATGATGCGATGATAAGAGTCATCCTTGTCTGTCAGTTGTTCACCTTTTCACCCACATAGAGGGCCTCAGTAGGCAATCAGGAATTCATTTTACCAGCCCCCCATGTTTTCACCTTAAAACTCACCCTAAATTACACCCTATTTTACAGAAGATGACAACTTGAAATCTATATTTCCTTTGCCTACTGAAAAAGAGTTATTGATGGTCAGGAGTTCACGTCCTGAGGCAAATTTAAAAGGAACATCTCCTTTGCAACCAGCCAGGATGTATGTTAAAAAACCTGTCAATTGATGATATATTAATGAACCACTGACAGGTGTAAAGCTACCTAACTATAATAAAGTATGCTTGATCTATGAAACATCCAAGAGAGAAAATTCTTTAAAAAATGGTCATCTCCCCCTCTTAAGAGGGATTTGTTTGTGGGTTAATAATTTCTGTCCTCATCATTATTTATCTCTCACCAAAATTACAATCCTCTGACATGACTACAGTTATAAGGCACCCCTGGTTATGTACAGAATAAGGTTTCTTTAGGTTTGTTCTTAAGATGGGAAATTGTATGTAAATCGGAACTGTGTATTTATAATTGTTAACCCAAGCCAAAAAGTTTTTTTGGGCTACGTGAAACAATTGGATGTTTAAAAAATTTTGGGTTGTCTAAGAACTAGGATTAACAATTAATCTAATTAAAGACAGCGTTTGATAACTTTACAGCTGATATTGTAGCCAATAGCTAAAGTACAGTAAAATTAACTACCAATTACCAGAGGGTCCGTTGGTAACTAGGGGTCAGATGTAAGTAGGATGCTTAGTAGAGGAACACCTGGATTATTTTGATTATAAATATGATAGAGATCCCTTTGAAAAAAAAGCCCTTTTATGTGCGTTGACTTAGAAGCAGCAGTGTGCGACAGATTCCCCATGGAATGTGTACAATGGTCTTCATGGAAATCTGGGAACCCCCCAGAGGAGCGTGCGCCTACAATTCTGTGGATGCACTTTGTTCACAGAATTGTGATGTAGACAGAATTGTGGAGCAACACTCAGATTAGAACTGACTTTCATGTTGCGTGAACATTTTGTTTTCCTTTTTGGTCGCCAGTGCAGCTGCGACACAAAAATTGCGCAACACTTTCTAAATACACTCACCGGACCACTTATTAGGATACCAGGCTAGTAACGGGTTGGACCCCCTTACTTCAGAAAATGCTCAATTTTCGTTTGGCATAGATTTTAACAAGGTGTGCTGGAAGTACTAGAGATTTTGTCCATATTGAAATGATGGCACCACACAGTTGCCGCGATTGTCGGCCCTGCACATATCCATGATGCGAATCTCCCGTTCCACCACATCCCAAAGATGCTCATTGGATTGAGATCTGGTGACTGTGGAGGCATTTGAGTACGGTGAACTCATTGTCATGTTTTCAAGAAACCAGTTTGAGAGATTCCAGCTTTATGACATGGCGCATTATCCTGCTGAAAGAGCATTCCGATGTTGGGTACATTGTTGGCATAAAGGGAAGGACATGGTCAGCAAAAACAATACTCAGGTAGGCTGTGGCGTTGCAACGATCTCAATTGGTACCAAGGGGCAAAAAAGAGTGCAAAGAAAATTATTCCCCACACATGACACCACCACCACCCGCCAGAGACGTTGATTTACAAGGCAGGATGGATCCAATGCTTTTCATGTTGTTGACGCAAATTCTAACCCTACCATCGAATGGCGCGAAAGGAACAGAAGAAATCGAGGACTCATCACACCAGGCAACGTATTTTTGCCAATATTTCTACTGTCCAATTTCGATGAGGCTTGTGCAAATGGTAGCCTCAGTTCCTGTTCTTATTGAAAGGAGTGGCACCGGTGTGGTCTTTGCTGCGGTTTATGCTGCGGAGACATCTGCCTCAAGTTCGAAAAGGTTACTGTGATTCAGAGATGCTATTCTGCCATACCTGGTTGTAACGGGGGTGGGGTGGCGATGGAGTCACTGTTGCCTTCTATAAGCTCGAACCAGTCTGCCCATTCTCCTCTGCCCTCTGGCATCAACAGGCAGTTCGACCACAGAAACTGCCGCTCACTGGATGTTTTTCTTTTTAGGACCATTCTCTGGTAAACCCTAGAGATGAGTTGTGCGTGTTGAAAATCCTAAGTAGTAGATCGGCAGTTTATGAATACTCAGACCAGCCCTTCTGGCACCAAACAACCAGCCAGATTCAAAGGCACCAAATCACTTTCTTCCCCATATGATGGCTCAGGGTGACTGCAGGCGATGTGTTGACCATGTCCTACATGCCTAAATAACTGAGTTGCCGACATGTGATTGGTGATTAGAAATTAAGTGTTAACGAGCAGTTGGGACAGGTGTGTGTACCTAATAAAGTGGCCGGTGAGGGACATGGTGCAAGGAAGGTTTGCAACGTTCTTTCTGTTGCAAGTCAGACAGAAAACTGGTTGGGCAAAACACTTTAGTAAATGGTTTTCCCACTGTTCACCGTTCCTTTTGCTCCTATATCAATACCTTTAATAATGATGGTGCGGGCATCGTTTGTTAATAATGGTGCCTTCATAGACATTAGAATTAATCGCTATTTATTTCCAAGGAAACAAATAAGACGGTAATTTTTGTCCAGCTGTGTGGTAACTATAATTTGTCACCGTCTACGGTCCCCAACACTAGTTTCATCGTAATGAATGTGGTTAATCTGTTATCTGATATGTATTGGTTTGAGCATTATGCTAGGGTATGTGTAGGTTTAACCAACAGTTCAATCTGATTGATTTGCAGTTTGCCAGAGTAAGAAAATCATTCTAGTGGAGGAAAATACCTGCATTAAATAACACAGGAAAGCCATCATGTATTCAAAAATTCATAAATAATACAAGCATCGGAATAGTCACAGGACAGAGGAGGAAAACCAACGCATTTCATACGAAGGACTTAGTCATGGTTAACAAGCCACGTTCTGTCCGAAGGACTTAGTCACAATCATGACTAAATAATTCGAACGAAAGCGGTGGTTTTCTTTAGATGTCTGTGACTATGTCTAGATGCCTCTATTGAATGTTATGAAGTTTTGAAATAAAGAAAGCATTTTTATAACAACGCACAACCGGCATTGTGCTGGAGTTTACTATTTACTGGTTATATGTTATGAGGGAGGGTCTTCAAGTTGTTCTCCAGTGCATTAGGGTATGTGTGAACTGGGAAACTGGCTCCCTGCCGGGAACGATGGCTGTCATAGAATACCTGCATTCAGGCCACGAGCTTATCGCAGGAGGCGGAGACAAAAGGACAGAAAGAGTGTTAGAAATTATTAAAAGGCTGCTGCATCTGTTGCACATGTGAGCCACATGGATTTATGAAGAACCAATTTCTGCCCAAGTGTTTGTACCCTGCACTGGTATTCAGCTACAGATAAATTTATGCACACCTTAAGAGTAAAAGAGGCTGTTAGAGATGATTTCACACACCGGTGGAAGACCAGCAAATTTATTTTTTGAAAGTTTTTTTTTTCATAACTAAACACAAAATACATCATCCACATTTTTAAACTAATTTGAAGTACAATGCGTCACAAGAAAACAATCTCAAAACCCCCTGGATATCTTATAGCATTGCAAAGCTATAAGCACTTATAGTGACACAGGGCGGATTTAATAAGAAATGGGACAACGTCGTAAAGGCCAAAATAGGCTGAGTCCCGTAGGGGTTAACTAAGTAAAGTATTTGTAGTTGGACCAAAATTAACAAGGATGGCAAATGTCTATACGTAGCAACTCCGCTTATTTACAAATCATCAAACCAAAAACACAAAAGATAGAAGCTTGTCACCAAAAATATATAGTATTCACAAGTTCACTTGTCTTTTATGATGCGATGATAAGAGTTCATCCTTCTGTTCAGTTGTTCACCTTTTCACCCACATAGAGGCCTCCAGTAGGCAATCAGGAATCATTTTACCAGCCCCCCTTGTTTTCCCCTAAAACTCACCCTAAATTACACCCTATTTTACAGAAGGATGACAACTTGAAATCTATATTTCCTTTGCCTACTCTAAAAGATATTGTTGTCAGGAGTTCACTGTCCTGAGCAATAAAAGGAACATCTCCTTGCAACCAGCCAGGATGTAAAACCTGTCATGATATAATGACCACTGACAGGGTAAAGATACCTAACTCTAATAAGTATTGCATTATCCTATGTAATATCCAAGAAATTTCTTAAAATGGTCATCTCCCCCTCTTTATAGGGATTTGTTTGTTGGTAATAATCTGTCCTCATCATTATCTCTCACCAAATTAAAATCCTGAAATTATACACAAAGGTTAGCCCATTTAGGACTGCCAAGGCTTGCGATTACTCTAATTTTCAGTTCTGTCCTAAGACAGAGAGGTGCCTTCTCAGTCAGGCCTAAAACTTAACTTTTAATAGTTTTGAAGTCGTACGGCCAAAATAGGCTAGTCCCTAGGGGTAACTATAAAGTATTTGTAGTTGGACCAAATTCACAAGGATGGCAAATGTTCGACTACGTTCCAACTCCTTTGCTTACAAATCCATCAACCAACAACCACACATAGAAAGCTGTGTCACCGAAAATATATTAGTATCACAAGTTCACTTGTCTTTTATGATGCGATGATAAGAGTTCATCCTTCTGTTCAGTTGTTCACCTTTTCACCACATAGAGGCCTCAGTAGGCAATCAGGAATATTTACATTTAGTACCGCCCCCCATGTTTCACCTTAAAACCACCCTAAATTACCCCTATTTTACAGAAGGATGACAACTAAAGCTCTATGTTTCCTTTCCTACGTAAAAGATATTGTTGTCAGGAGTTCACTGTCCTGAGCAATAAAAGGACCATCTCCTTGCAACCAGCCAGAGATGTAAAACCTGTCTGACATAATGACCACGGAACATGTAAAGATACCTAACTATAATAAGTATTGCATTATCGTTATAAACTCCAAGAAATTCTTTAAAATGGTCATCTCCCCCTCTTAATAGGGATTGTTGTGTTGGTAATATCTGTCCTCATCATTATCTCTCACCAAATTAAAATCCTCTGACATGACTACAGTCATACAGGCAACCCCTGGGTTATGTACAGAATAGTGTTCTTTAGGTTTGTTCTTAAGAGGATGAATCTGTATGTAAATCGGAACTGTGTATTTATAATTGTAACCCAAGCCAAAAGTTTTTTTGGTCTCCGTGACAATTGGATTTTAAAATATTTGGGTTGTCTAAGAACTAGGATTAACAATTAATCTTAATTACGACAGCTTTGATAACTGTTACAGCTGAATATTGTAGCCAATAGCTAAAGTACGTAAATTACCAATTACCAGAGGTCCGTTTGGTAACTAGGGGTCATATGTAAGTCGGATGTTCTTAATAGAGGACACCTGTTATTATTTTGATTATAAATATGATATGAGATCCCTTTGAAAAAATGCCCTTTTATGTGCAGTTTGACTTAGAAGGCCAGTGTGCGACAGATTCATGGAATGTGTCCCATGGTCTTCATGGAATCTGGACCCCCCAGAGGAGGTGCGCACCATTTTGTGCTTTGATGCACTTTGTTCACAGAATTGTGATGTAGACAGAATTGTGCGCAAACTCAGATTAACACTGACCTCATGGTTGGTGAACATTTTGTTTTCCTTTTTTTTCGCCGTGCAGCTGCGACACAAAACTTGCGCAACACTTTCTAAATACACTCACCCGGACACTTATTAGGTATACCATGCTAGTACGGGTTGGACCCCCTTTTACTTCAGAAATGCCTCAATTCTCTTCGTGGCATAGATTTCACAGGTTCTGGAAGCTCCTCAGAGATTTTGGTCCATATTGACATGAAGGCACCACACAGTTGCCGCAGATTTGTCGGCCTGCACATCCATGATTCGAATCTCCCGTTCCACACTCCCAAAGATGCTCTATTGGATTGAGATCGGTGACTGTGGAGGCCATTTGAGTACGGTGAACTCATTGTCATGTTCAAGAAACCAGTTGAGATGATTCCAGCTTTATGACATGGCGCATTATCCTGCTGAAAGTGCCATCCTGTTGGGTACATTGGGGTCATAAAGGGATGGCATGGTCATCAACAATACTCAGGTAGGCTCTGTGGCGTTGCAACGATGCTCAATTGGTACCAAGGGGCCCAAAGAGTGCCAAGAAAATATTCCCCACACCATGACACCACCACCACCAGCCTGAACCGTTGATACAAGGCAGGATGGATCCATGCTTTCATGTTGTTGACGCCAAATTCTGACCCTACCATCCGAATGTCGCAGCAGAAATCGAGACTCATCAGACCAGGCAACGTTTTTCCAATCTTCTACTGTCCAATTTCGATGAGCTTGTGCAAATTGTAGCCTCAGTTTCCTGTTCTTAGCTGAAAGGAGTGGCACCCGGTGTGGTCTTCTGCTGCTGTAGCCCATCTGCCTCAAAGTTCGACGTACTGTGCGTTCAGAGATGCTCTTCTGCCTACCTTGGTTGTAATGGGTGGCGATTTGAGTCACTGTTGCCTTTCTATCAGCTCGAACCAGTCTGCCCATTCTCCTCTGACCTCTGGCATCAACAAGGCATTTCCGCCCACAGCACTGCCGCTCACTGGATGTTTTTTCTTTTTCGGACCATTCTCTGTAAACCCTAGAGATGGTTGTGCGTGAAAATCCCAGTAGATCAGCAGTTTCTGAAATACTCAGACCAGCCCTTCTGGCACCAACAACCATGCCATGTTCAAAGGCACTCAAATCACCTTTCTTCCCCATACTGATGCTCAGTTTGAACTGCAGGAGATTGTCTTGACCATGTCTACATGCCTAAATGCACTGAGTTGCCGCCATGTGATTGGCTGATTAGAAATTAAGTGTTAACGAGCAGTTGGACAGGTGTACCTAATAAAGTGGCCGGTGAGTGTACATGTGCAAGTAGGTTGCACGTTCTTATCTGTGCAAAGTCAGACAGAAAACTGGTGCAAACACTTTAGTAAATGTTTCCCACTGTTCACCGTTCCCTTTGCTCCTCTATCAATACCTTTAATAAGGAGTGTGGGTCCTCTTTGTTAATAATTGTTGCCTTCATAGACATTAGAATTAATCCTATTTATTTCCGAGGCGATACTATTTTTTTCCAGCTTTTTTTTAACTCTAATTTGTCATCCTTACGTTCCCAACACCTAGTTTCACTTCATAATCTCTTTAATCTGTTAATCTGATTATGTATTGGTTTGAGCATTTATGCTTAGGGTATGTGTAGGTTTTAAACAACATGTTCAATCTGATTTTATTTGCAGTTTGCAGTAGAAAATCATCTATTGGAGGAAGAATACCTGCATTAATAGAACAGGAAACTCCATCATTTATTCAAAACTTCATAAAATTCAATACAAGCATCTAATAGTCACGGACATGAGGAGAAAACCAACGCATTTCATACGAAGGACTTAGTCATGGTTAACCAACGCGTTCTGTCCGAAGGACTTAGTCACAATCATGACTACATCCTTCGAACGAAAGGCGTTGGTTTTCTTCTGATGTCTGTGACTATTTCTAGATGCCTGTATTGAATCTTATGAAGTTTTGAATAAAGAAAGCATTTTTTTTTTTATCACGTTGCCCGTGTGTGTGCTGGAGTTTACTATTCTACTGGTTTATGTATAGTGAGGGTCTTCAAGTTTTTCTCCATGCATTAGGGTATGTGTGAACTGGAACTGGATTCCCTGCCTATGTCATAGAATACCTGCATTCACCACACTTTCCAGGATACATAGGCCAAGATTTATTAAAGGCTCTGCATCTGTTGCACATGTGATGCACATGGATTTATGAAGCATTTCTGCCAGTTTTGTGAATGCACTGTGTCCTCCGCTACACTAAATTTCACACCTAAAGGGGTGTTATGATGATGGTTCACACCGGCGACCACATTTATTTTTGAAGTTCCGACATAATTGCGGTCTTCAATAATCTGGCGCACTCTGCACATTACCAGTTTGCCTCACTAATGATAAGTCTAGGCCATAGAGAGGGAAAGAAAAAACTGGTTCTTAACAGGAAACATACTGCTGTATTTACATTAATCAATTATGGAGGAGATTGTGGTGCGATTAATGTCTTTAAAGGGAACCTGTCACCAGGGACCTCATTTTTCACTAAACACAGATTGTAAAAGCCCATGACACCTGCAGTGCACACATGCCTCTCTGCCTTTTCTAAGCATTTGCATTACTATATAATTGTGTGTTATAACTTGCTCTTGCATCCTGACAAAATCCTGGGGTAGTCACAGGGGCTGGACTTTGGTTTGGATGCATTTCAAAAAAACAACATGTGACTTGTCTGAGCTGCAGGCTGCCTCTATCTTTGTGCTCCTGTACAGCTTGTCCCTCCCCCACTGATGTCAGGCTGACCAGGTTGTTACCTCTGAGAAGAAGCAGGAGGAGGAGCTAAACAGGAGCACAAAGGTGGGGGCCAAGCTCTGAGGAGTAACACAGACAAGCCACATGTTGTTTTTTGAAATGCATCTAAACCAAAGTCCAGCCCCTGTGACTAATCCAGGATTCTGTCATGGAGCAAGAGTAAGTTATAATATACAATTATATTGTAATGCAAATGCATGGAAAAGGCAGAAAGGCAGATTTGCACTGCACGTGTAATAAGCTTCTGCAACCTGTCTTTAGTGAAAAATTAGGTCCCTGGTGACAGGTTCCCTTTAAGAAGATACAGTATTATAAAAAAGTTCAGATAATGCAGTTCAATACAATATTAGTGTATATGCTTCCAACCAGATGTGAAGTTCAAATTTATTTTGCAAAAACAGTAATCAATTTTTGTTTCTTAAAAATCAACAGAAAATTTTGATATTCAGAAAGAATAATCACAAATTGTTTTGCTGCTTAATGAGGCATTTAAATATTCAAATTGATCCATTTATAATATTGCTAGATAGAGGAAGGACGATAAAGTTCAATAATAATGTATTGTAATAAACAGCAAATCTTCCCATGTTATTTATTTTGTTACTAATTAATAGCCCTGATTTTATCGTATACCTAATGCATCTTACAATGTACAGACACTTAGTTTGTCTGCTGTTGGTTATGCATCTACACAGGATGAATTGGATGAATTAATAAAAGGAATAAAGTTACTGGATATACTCTAGTATAAGCTGAGTTTTTTAGCACAAAAAAATGTTTTTACTCGGCTTAAAAAAAATGCAAAGTTAAAACTCACCTTTCCAGTGCCCCCACAGGTTTTCTGTTCGATCCGTCTGTCAGTGGCGGAATGTCCGTGCGACGTCACAGGCTTTGATGTCACCGGCAGCTGCAATAGTATTGTGTGGGCCGGTAGCCGACTCACACGCTGATGTCAGATTGACAGATTGAACAGAAGACCTCTGTGGGGGAGCCAGAAAGGTAAGTTTTAACTTTAACGTAAGTTTTTTTTAAACGGGACAGGGGGATGCTGGCCGCTATATATACTGTGGGGGCTGCTGGCCACTATATACTGTGAGGGCTGCTGGCTGCTATATACTGTGTGGGCTGCTGGCTTCTATATACTCTGGGAATTGCTGGCTGCTATATACTGTGGGGGCTGCTGGTTGCTATAGAATGGGGGGCCCCTGGCTGCTGTATACTGGAGGAGCTGCTGGCTGTTAAAACAGGGCAGGGGGCTGCTGCCTGCTATATACTGTGGGGGCTACTGGCTGCTATATACTGTGGGGGCTGCTGGCTGCTATATACTGGGGGGCTGTGACCAATGCATTTTCCACCCCAGGCTTATACTTGAGTATAGGTTTTCCCAATTTTTAGTGGTTACATTAGGGGCCTTGGCTTATATTCGGGTTGGCTTATATTCGAGTATATATGGGTATGGGTATATTGCTTTATATTGTAAAGTAATAATTCTTTTAATAAACATAAAAGTTTTCTCTACATTCCACATTAGTATGGGAAGTATGGTGGTGTGGTTGAGGACATTTTGTGGAGCCTCCTCTATACAGTTGATGGGTCTACTGTTTTATAAGTGCTGTCAGTAATCCCAATTGTTAACCTTGTCAATTCTCATGGTTGAACCCAAACGTGGCACTTAAACGGCAGCTCTGACCTCTTAAATGGGGTAGCCAAGCAGTGTGGCTCTGAGCATCAGCCTCAGAGCCAGATTATAGGGAGGGATCTAGGGGCGCATGTAGTGGTGTGTGGGACTGGCATGGTGACTAGGTCTAGTAGTCAATAATACTGCCACTGCTGAGCTGAGCTAGGAAAACATTAAGATTATTAATGATAATTTAGAATAGAAATGTGTACCAACTTTCTGTGGTTCATTCAGTAGGGGCCCCAACTAGATCTTGCGTCCGGGGGCCCCCCACCTACCTTAATCCATCCTGTTTTGTCATGGGGCTTGGATCACCTCTGATGGCAGTTGGGGGCCTGTGGTCCCCATGGACCCCTTGTTTTCAATCAGCAATTGACATAACAGCCTCTTCTGGTATAGCAGAAGATTAGCAATGCAATACTGCAATATGTTATTTGAGCGATCAGAAAACCTAGGGATCAAACCTGAAAAAAATGGACCTGCCTCTTGGGGATGCCAAGAGTTAACTGTGGGGAGAGCTCAATTTAAGTGCAGCATTTCAAATAAGGGGTACTTGTCAACTTGTGATGAGACTTACTTGTAACCTTGTTTAACCGTGTAAGTAATGGTCATCCCCCAAAAATGTGTACAATCAAGATACCATATTCAAAATAGCATGAATAAAAATGTCAGGTATTCACATAAAAAGTATGTCATACACAGCTCAGGACAGGAGATTACATAGTGTCACAAAACAATGTCTATCTGAAAAAGATATTTTTTAAAAAATTTGCTTCACGTTAAAAAGCTATGTAAATTTGGTATTTCTGCAATATCCACCTACCGGGGCCTTACCATAGAGTGGGGGCAACTGGATTACCCTGGTACCTCAGTGGCTGGTTTGATGCGCAACCTAGCACCAGATATTGATCTGGGGTGGCTTTGTTCAGGTGAGCAGGCCTTGTTCACACCAGTCAGAGCCAGCGAGGGGATGCAATAAGAGGGGGAGGTGGCAATATCATGGAAAATTCCCCCTGGGGCACTCCCAATGTGCATGTAGTGAAGTGAGTTCTGGGCAGATGGTGAAGTGGAGGCCCGTGATGGTAGCAGCAGGGGCCAGAGCTCACATATAGAGACAGGGATCATGAACCTATAACTCTGAGTCTCTTTATTTTACAGACTTCGACATAGCAATGGGTAACAGGCTGAGGTAGAATGTCCGTCCTGAAGGGTTTCTTGAGGTAGCTGTTGTTTGGGTTTGCAGTCTGGTTATTGATCACAGCCCTGGCCATGTAACTTGGGGCTGGAGAAAAGCTTAAGGTGCTTAGGCAGCAATTTGTTGCAGGTTCTGCGTAGTGGAGCACACAGAAGTGCTGGTCTGGAAGTGGGATGGCTCTCATATTACTGTAAACTGCTAAAAAAAGTTATGGTTTTTAAATGTGGAGTGTGCAAAACACAGAAATAAATCAAATTTCAACAATAATAAATTTATTTGGGGCAAATATGTATATTAATTCCACAACAATGCTGAAAAATGGACAAATATATCTAATCCGAGAATAGACCCAAGGATTTCAATACTATATCTATCCAACCCAAGAAATCCAAGACAGCACACAAACTACATTGCTAGTAACAGCATAATTTTATTAGATAACAAATTCAAAACCACATAAAAAAGAGGAATAAAACACAGAAAATTCAAGCTCCACATAAGGTAACAAAGTATACTGATAAAATATATGTGGACACCCACTTCTACTGCACTGGATAGCCAAATCGCTTAGTATTTATCAGCAGAAATCCTGCTAGGAAAACAAAATCAAACAGGCCTGAGCAAGAGAGCAGTATGAAAATACATGTATACAGAGCAAGGGAGCCGATCCCTGACACATTTAAAATAGGCTTAGACATGTCCTATATTTAATTGTATAGCTATTCTTGTAGAATAAAAGTAAGCAATGGATAGCAGATTTGCACATTTTATTTTCACTTCTATATTAAGATTGGTAATAATGATTAAGACAAAAATGTTTTCATCTGATGTGCTGTCCTTTATTTTATCTGGCACAGCCATACACCGCTTTATTACGGTTGTTATGGATCGATCTGTTGAATGAAGCATCCCATTACTACCAGTGACAGCATTACAACTCTTTCCAATAATATAAAGTCACATAGAAATAGCTTCTAGGAAAAAGCTCTCTCTCCAAAACCTCTAATAGAAACACTTAGATCCCTCTGTTTTCTATTCACTGCATGAAAAACTATAGTTACATATTAGATATTGATAAATGTCTGGCCTTTGACAGTTCAAAATAGATTAGACCTTCTCTCTATCATATCATTTATTTTAGTGAGCAACAGGAAATGTTTTTGCTGTTGAAAATGGAAGCAATATAAAATATTTTATTTTATGATAGCTCAAGCAGCCCATGTCATTAAAGAAATGAAACAAACTTTTATCTACTGAGGTTTTAGGCCTATTATGTCTTGTTGGCCATAAAAAATTCAAAGGTTATCTTTTTTTTTATATTTTTATTTCTTTTTCAAAATACAAGAACACACACAATTTTTACCATCAGAAACACAGTGAGCATCAATTTCATATATACTTATCTTCACTTGTTCATTTATTAATAAATCACTGCATAACAGTATATTTAATCAATCCCCCCATCCCCTTCCCTCCCACCCTACTGACAAGAGAGAAACCACCCCCCCACAAATACACCCCCAGTGCTTGACTGACAGCCTGTATAATGCTGTAAAGGCTGATCTATATGCTTGCTGGCGGCCACGCCCCCTGCAGCCTGTGTGTGTGTGTGTGTATAGGAGAGATACAACAGCTCCAGGCTGCAGCCATGTTATAGTAGAACATGTCAGGTACTTGTGTAGCTGATGTCTGTGTCTCTGTGTATTAAGAGGGAGAACATGTCAGCAGATGCAGCACACACACTAGCAATGCTTTACTATACATTACACACAGACATGAGCAGGGGGAGGAGAGGGGAGGGGTGACAGCGATGACATCACTGCCTTTGACCATGTGACCAGCATGTGACCAGTGATTGGTCACTTATCTAAAATGTAACATAACTACTGTCTGTATATATATATATAAGATAAGATAATCCTTTATTAGTCCCACAGTGGGGAAATTCACAGCGTTACAGTAGCAGAGAGGGTACAGAGAGTGAAGTACAAACTATGACAACAATAATATTAGGGATAAATGAACAAAAAGAAAAGGGGGATAAAAAGACAAAAAAGAGACAAACAATGATCGTCAGTTTGATGTTTAGTCTGTGGATGGGACCTGCAGGGACTGGTTAGGTGGGGGGCGCAGGTTACTTCTGTTTGGGCCTTATTTGTTGAACAGCCTGATGGCAGCGGGGAGGAATGACTTACTATAACGCTCCCTCTCACACTTGGGGTGAAGCAGTCGGTCACTGAATGTGCTCCCCAATGCCACCACAGTCTCATGCAAGGGATGGGAGCTATTCTCCAGAATAGACTTCAACTTACACAGTGTCCTCCTCTCAGCTACCACTTGCACTGTGTCAAGAGGACCGCCCAGGACAGAACTGGCTTTCCTAATCAGTTTGTCCAGTCTGCTTCTCTCCCTAGCTGAGATGCTGCTTCCACAACAGACTATGCCAAAGAAGATGGCTGGTGCCACTACAGAGTTGAAGAAGGTCTTAAGAAGAGCCCCCCGCACTCCGAATGCCCTCAGCCTCCTCAGCAGGTGTAGCCGGCTCTGACCCCTTCTGTGAAGTGCGTTTATGTTCTCTGCCCACTCCAGTTTATTGTTGAGAGGTAGTCTAGGATCCAACTAGAGAGATGGTGGTCCACTCCAGCCAGATCCAGTTTGTCCCTTAGTAGCTCTGGCTGTGTGGTATTGAAAGCACTGGAGAAATCAAAGAACATTATTCTCACAGTGTTCCCAGGTTTCTCCAAGTGAGAAAGAGTTCGGTGTAGAAGGTGGATGATGGCATCATCTACACCAATGCCTGGCCGATAAGCAAACTGTAGGGTGGCCATAGATGAGCTCACTAGAGGGCGGATGTGTGTGAACCAACCTCTCGAAGACCTTCATCAAATGGGATGTTAATGCCACCGGTCTGTAACTGTTGAGGTCCGATGGGTGAAGTGTTTTTGGAACTGGTACCACACAAGATGTTTTCCACAGTTGTGGCACCCTTCCCAACTCCAGGCTCATGTTGAACATATGTGCAATGATACCACAAAGCTGATCACCACAGGTCTTGATTAATCTTGCACTGATACCATCTGGTCCTGTAGCCTTGCCCACTTTGAGTCTTTTCAGCTCTTTTCTCACCTGGGCACTTGTAAGGAAAGGATCAAATTGTAGCTTTTGGCATGAGGCTGTTCTAAAGGAGACAAATCTTTGAATTTGAATCCCAGGCCCAGGACTACAGGGGGATGTTGGCAGGGAGCCAGGTACCATACTATAATGCCGATATTATCCAATGTACACATCCCACAAACATAACAAAAGCACATAAGCTTTTATCATTTTATGGGTTTTTGGAACATGTTATAAGTGTAAAATAGTGCATTGGTGACAGGTTCCCTTTAAAGGAAACCTACCACTGCTGATGGTAGGTATTAGATGTAAACACCGGGCACCATCGCGGGTGTTACCAGTAAGCCTTTGCTGCAATATGCAGCAAAGACTTACCGGCTATGGGGAGGGCTCAGCGCGTGAGCCCTCTCCATGCACCCGCGGCCGACCTGTGACGTGCTATTACGTCACGGGTCGTGAACGGGTTAACATAAAATATACAATTCTACATTTGGGTTATTAAAACCCAGAGGCCAACTAAATAGCACAATGATATAGGTGGTAGGGAGAAAGATTATCCAGGGAAAACATAAACAAAGTCAGAAATTATTGTGGACAAATCCGTAAACCACAACACAATGTTGGCAGACATAAATATACTGCTTAAAGTGAACTGATTTGGGACACTTAACCAAGTACACGTGCCTTTGATTTAGTGTCACAAATCACCCTGTTACATGCAGGGCTGGTTACTTGTGCCTCTTTTATCAGCATGGATTTGTTCATATCTTTTAATTTTCTGGGAGAGACCGCACCAGTAACCTACATTAGGAATTGTACAACTCCACCATTCCCGAAAAATGAGAACCTTACAAAGGTTATATCAATTATATCTTTAATTAAAACATCATTCTAGGCTATACAATTATTTTATTTCATTAGGGAGCAATGTCTACTCTTTCCTTAGTCATTATTACAGGCGTAAATTGTAGTTGCCAGGCCCCAATGCAAAATTTGCACCATGGTCTAGACTTCATAGTATTATTCTCCTCATAATAGCTAAAGCCAACGTATGAGCTCTCTAAGACTACTGGGCTTGGGTGTGATTGAACCTTCAAAACATGTTTTAGTTGTTGCTAGGAAATTCTTGCATTTTATTTTACTTGAAAATAATGTGTGTAGTTGTTTATCATCTGCTTGTACCAAGAAAAGCTGAGTTTTGCTCCATTGAATCTTTCATGTCCTGTCACATCACATTCAAATTCTCAAAGAGAGAATCCTCCTGTATTTTTGAAAAAGGTAGGCATGGGAAATGGTTTGATTCTTCCTATGTAAGAAGCATATCTGTGGTATTCATGTGGTGGATTTAAAGTACCATAGGCTTTATCTGTATCAATATTATGGTCCGTTCCCTTGAGCCAAAATAACAATATGAATATGGTACCAGAACCAGGCTAGTTTTAGACATGAACCCATCTTATTACATAGATACATACCACAGCAAAGTTGGCTATAAAGATACAGGACCAATGTTGCTGCATACACACAGTAACCAATATTACTACATAGATATTTTCCAGAGCGTATCTTATATCAAGTACCAAGACTAACCTTACTGCTTTGTTGCGGTATTAGAACCAAGCTTATACATAATACAACATAGATACTAGTATAAGTACCAAAGGTACTAAATAGATATGCTATCTGATCCAAGTTTTTTTTCTTTTTTATTGAAGAACGTATACAAAAAATACAATAAAATCAGATCTTAATCTACAGAAATATACTTTTATCCAATATATTACGCAATGTACTTATCAATTTTTTCTTTTTAATCCCTATTGCTTTCATATCTCTTGTTATATTGTCTTTTTACAAATAGTCCCTCTCCCACCCCCCTCCCTTGCCTCCCATGTAATCCCTACAAGAAGGGAGAAGAAAAAAAAAAAAGTTATTATGCGGGTTTTATTTGAGATACCCAAAACTTATCCCAGGCTGGCTTTTCACCCCTACGTGAATACTGTATTTTTTCATATTGTTCAACTTTCCTGCATAAGGCCTCCCACTGGTGTATTGTTGGAGGAATATCGTTCTTCCAATTCTTAGCCAGGACTACCTTTGCTAGCAAGGATAGTCTACAAATTGCCACAATTTGATATTTCCTCACATCTGTACACAATTTACAACTGTGCACATTAAGCAACAATATTTTGGCGGATGCCTCTATTGTGGTGCTCAAGCGCTGTTCTATTTTCTGATGTACACCTGACCAATAAGGGCGAATTCGCAGGCAGCTCCATGCCACATGGTAAAACCCTGCATCACATAATCCACATCTCCAGCAAGTTGCAGATTCTGATTTTCTCAGCCTAGCTATTTTTCGGGGGTTGTAATATAGATGATGGAGGTAGTTAAAGTATACCATCTTGTGATTCATACTAATAGAAGAATGGTTAATATTGTGAAATTCCCAATTCCATTGTTCATTAGTCATGTCTCCCACTTCTAATTCCCAGTGCCCTTGTGCTTTGAACTTCTTATTCTGTGTATTTTCTCTATTTAAGGTGTTATAGATAGATATTTTATATTTTTTGTTGCATATTTTCCTTCCCAATTTGTCCATATTTTATCAATCAACGTGTCTTGTCTTTGTTAGTGGATCCCCTAGGTGCATCCATTATTTGGATATAATAGAAATAGTGTTTACCCTCGATTCCATAATCTCGTTGCAGATCTGAGAAAGGGATCAAATTTCCATTTATAAAGATTTGTGTAACCTTTTTAATCCCCCAAGTGCTCCAAAGTTTCCCACTATCCCCCTGTTTCCAAAATTCTCTTATGTTTACGTTAAACCATAATGGAGTGCTTTCTATTGCTCCTCTTATTTGCCCTAACTTCCTTAATGTTCCCAAATCTCATTGAGCATGTGACAAAAAGGGATTTTTCGCAATTCACCAATGCCCAGCTGTCCTGACTCTAATACCTCCATCCATTGCGCCAACCCCTTGGCCTTTCCCATTATAACCTTCATTGCTTCTGAATCTATCCATCTAGACAAAGAGCAACTTTTTGCTGCCAGGAAATAGAGTCTAAAATTAGGGATGGACAGACCTCCTCTATATTTTTTGTATAAAAAAACCTAACTTTATTCTTACGTGCTTTCGCCCCCATATTAGTTCATTTATCACTCTTTCAATTAGATGAAAAAATTTATCATGGATCCATACCAGGGAGGCCGACAATACATACAACAGCTGGGGTAGAATAATCATCTTAAGTAGACCCACCCTATCCGCTCTGGTCAATGGCAGTTTGGTCCATATCGACACTTTACCTCTACGCTTGGCGAAGTCTTCTATCCTGGGCGATATCTTAAGTCCTAGATAATCCAATTCTTGATTGGGCGATAGAATGTTGATCGGCCCGAACCCTCCTGACACTGTGACTCCTAAAGGCAGAAGCATGGTCTTGTCCCAATTGATTTCCAGTCCATATTTCCATCCAAATTCCTGCCCCACCTGCATCACTCTCGGAACTGAAGATCCTAAGTTCCTCAAACACAGCAAGATGTCATCTGCATATAGTATAATTTTATCCATATTATCTCCACTACCAAAACCCATGATGCTGTTCTCTTCCCTTATTATTGATGCAAGTGGTTCCAGGAATAGATTGAACAACATGGGGGAGAGGGGACACCCCTGTCTTGTACCTCTGTCCAGCCCTATTTGCTCAGATCATCTGCCGTTGACATTGATTCTTGCTGTAGGGTCCTTGTATAATAATTTTGTCCATGACAAGAAGACCCCGCCAAGATACTAAATAGATATGCTATCTGATCCAAGTTAACTACATAGGTTAAGCAACATAACAAAGTTTACTACAGTACAGGTAATCCTTAAGGTACAGTACAGGTAATCAATTAAGGTAATTCTGTACCAGAACCATCCTTAAACATGTATAAACATACCCAGATAAATGTAGATTGCACTCTAAGGATTACATGTGGTTATGGGTCTAAATAGGCTGATGGTTTTGTGTAGCCCCTCAATTGATTTGCTGTTAAAGGGGTTTTCCCACAAAGCAAATTAGGCGCTATCCACAGAATAAGGTCTAAGTTGCTGATTGGTGGGGTATGTAATAGTACATGATAGTAAAAATAGTAATAGTGAAAAAAAATTAGTAAAAAATAAAAATAGTAAAAGAGGGCACAGACACAATGTACCCCTGCTAGATTAAATAGATTGTTCAAAAAAAAAATCAAATAACACCACAAAAAAGGTAAGAAAAAACTAAATATAGAATGAATGCAGCGGTGAGCTGACATCACAGTGGGGTGGCAGTCATGAATCAGGTGTTCCTCTCATGATTCATAGTGGCCGCCCGTCCGTGATGTCACATGGAGGGGAGCTTTTGGCGTGAGGCTGTTCTAAACGAGACAAATCTTTGAATTTGAATCCCAGGCCCGGGACTACAGGGGGATGTCGATATTAGCCAATGTACACATCCCACAAACATAACAAAAGCACATAAGCTTTTATCATTTTATGGGTTTTTGGAACATGTTATAAGTGTAAAATAGTGCATTGGTGACAGGTTCCCTTTAAAGGAAACCTACCACTGCTGATGGTAGGTATTAGATGTAAACACCGGGCAGCCGGAGCTTACCTTTTCTAGTGTTTTAAACCGCTATATCGCGGTTTAAACACGTTTTGATGAACAGCCCCGAGGTAGCTTCGGCGCTGCGCACATTACCTGCCATCAGCAGTGGTAGGTTTCCTTTAATATGTAATTAGTGGTAATTTAAATTGTTGCTCCCCTTAGCAGAAAAAATGCTGTTAACATACACCGTAATGAAGAATTAAAATGCTACCGGCCCTTAAATCCGTCCGTTGATTTTCTCTGCGCGGAGCAGAAAATGGACAGAAGATGGCCACTAGTCACATGTCCACATCACATGTTCTGCACCTGCCTGGGCAGGTCATGTGATCACCATATAGTTGGAAACTATAGACCTGTTATTTTAACTTCAGTCGTAGGGAAAAAAATTGAGGGGTTTGTTAGAGATGCTATCCTGGAGTATCTCACTGTACATGACCTTATAACACAGAATCAGGTTTATGAGGGATCTGTCTTGTTGTGTATCTGGAATTTGATACAGTGCCGCATAAAAGGTTGGTACATAAAATAAGACTTTGGGGGGAGGGGGGGGATCTGTGTATTTGGGTTAGCAACCAGTGGAGTGCCACTTTTTAATATTCTAAAATAATTAATACAGAGGAGAATAGTATAATATTACATAGAGGTTTGGGGAAAGTGGAGGAAACTGAAATCCTTGACTCAGGGGTGTAACTAGGAGAGGTAGGGCCCCATAGAGAACCTCTGAATTTCTATACTTATATACATAAACATACAGTTCTTCACTCATACACACACATTTATACACTCTTACATACATACACACACATATAGAGCACGTTCACATCAGATATACACACACATATAGTGCCAAATACAGAAGTACAGCATACATACACACATATAGGAGCACATTTACTAAGGGTCTGCGGAACGCATTTCCGTCGGTTTCACGAATTTTTCTGTTTTGTGCCGCATTTAACTGGGGTTTTTGGCACACGCGATCGGATTTTGGCATATCGGCGGCTGCTTTCACGCGACACAAATCGTGAGGCAGGCCATCGGACGAACCGATGGATTCAGGCAACGCTCGGGATTTAACATCTCAAATTGTGTCGCAAGACATGCACTCACATACACTAGGATGAAGAAGGTGAACTCCGGCGGACCTCAGCGGGTAAGCAACACATGCAGGATCTCGGGTGCACGATCTTGGTGAATTGCGTCGGACTTCATCTTTGTTGGACCGCCTGGATCGGGGATCGCAAAAGGAAGTAAATGTGCCCCATAGTATATACACACCACACACCATATACACATATAGTATATACACACACATATGTGCAGCATAATATTTATATAATGGTGCACATCCTCCATTCTTGTCAGGTTGGTTGTTGCGGCCCCATGACACTGTGGGCCCTGAAGTGGCTGCTATGGCTGCTACCATTGTAGTTACCTGCCTTGACAAACAGCAAATGAGGTTTAATGTAAATAAATGAAAGCTAATGCACTTGCTATGTTTCAAATGGTAAATTTCTTGGTAAAACTGAAGGTGAAAAAAAACCTGAGGGTATTAGTGGACAGTAAACATAATTTTAGTGATCAGTTCTAGGCATCTGCTACTAAAGGAAAAATTATAGGATGTATCAAGAGAGGCATAGAATCTCATGATAAAGACATAGGGGCACATTTACTAAGGGCTGTATGCCATTTTTCTGTCTGCACATTATTTAAGTTGCAAAAAGCTTTCACATGTATTTAAGAAGTGTCTGCAGCACATTTGTGTTGAACGCAACCTTTTTGTCAGACGGCCGCACTACGCTTCATACGGCATTCAGTCGGACTGTGCACCAGTTTTAAAATGTTAAATGTACACCAAAAAAGCCAATCAACCAGCTCTCAGCCCCTTAGCAATCATAGCCATACCCTCTATGGGCATGGTTGTGATTGGCTAGGCAGGATATGTGACCCTCCTGTATATAAGGCTTTGTCACATATCCCAGTGCCATTACAGAGAGAAGACAGAGCTAGCGAGAGGCTGCTGAATGAGATAGGGTTCATAAAAACTAATGATTGTCCTTTACAGGGCCAATAGGAAGGGAGAAGAGGCTATTGTGACAGATGACATGTGGACCAAAATAATTTTTAGCCTCATACAGAACTACTGTACATTATAGTGCCACTGTTACTAATAATTTCACTTGTATATCTTCACGTGGTACTAGTGTGTGCAGTGTATACTTATAGGTCACATGAAGTTGAGGCATAGGTTGATTGCATGTCCAGACAGTGACTTAACTTTCTTGGGATTATCTCCATGCACAACCTCAGTCGGAAGTGGAGAAACCTCCACCTCACCCATGTTCAAAACAGCAAAGCAGTCTCAGTCAAAAGTCATGGAGCAGTCTTGCTTTCTTAGCTGGGATTTTGTGGCACATCCACCTGCCCCAGTTGCAGACGTAGTACCGAAAGGTTTCCAAGAACTTGTGTTGGAGAATTAGTGTGTGGATAGAAGACCATCACAAGATATATATAATAATGATGAAACCCTACTGCCAACTTCTGTGGCTTTCTGAAAATGGAGCAGGAGAGCAGCAGTGAACGCCCAGTGGTAGAAGATGCCAGGTGTGGTGATGAGGTCCTAGACCCAATATGGATGGAATGCAGTGATAGTTTGAATTAAGAGGTGGTGGTCAGGAAGCCCCAGTCACAAGGGTGGCCAGATGCAGCAGTCAGCCTATAGCTATTGCTTTGCATGCTATTGGGAATCAGCACATATAGGCTGGCACACAAGGTTGGCATACATGGAATTTTTTACCTGGAGTGCAGAAGACAGACCACATGTCATTTACACGCTGTGCCGCCAGTCCATAATGCCAATGCAAAGTCTCAAAAATCTAGGAACAAAATGTTTGTGTATGAACAGGCACCTGAAAAGCAACCAAAAAAAGCCTGGAAACACCTGAGGCTCCCTGTGCTGCTTCGGTTGGTTCAACCAGTACCTCTAGAATAACATGGCCACCTGTCACATAGGATGTGACGACACCCCCACTACTACCACCAGCAGCACCACCATCACCATCAGAAAGCCTTTCAAAATATACATTAGCTGGATTCAAAATTGAAGCTAATAAATTCCACATTCACTGGATTCAAAATTGAAATAGTCAAATTCCCCAGTAGCTGGATTTTAACTGTGCTTCTTTCACCGCTATGAGAATAATTTGGTCTGAACACCCAAAGTGCCTTTAACCACAATGAGAGGAAGGGTTTGTGGTTTTCCCATTACTTCTTTTACCATTATGAGAATAACTGTGTCTGAACACACAGAGGGCCTTTAACCACAGTGAGAGGAAGGATTTGTGGTCTTCAAATTGCCCCTTTAATCTGCTTTGAAAATAACTGGTTGTGAACACCCAGAGCATCTTTACCCTAGCCAAACCATTGAAGTTACCCCCTTCTTAAAAGGAGTTTTGAAGGTGAACAGTGCAAATCATCATGGTAGTTAAACTTTGCAATTTCCTACATTTCTATATTTATCCAAATATTGTATATTTGGTTTCTAAATAGCCCCTCTATATTATCCCTGGCTACCAGTTTTCAGGCTTGATTCTGCAGCTGCTTTTATAGTGGAAAATTTTTAGCATATTTGTTTCTAAAGATATTCAAGAATGCTGAACATATATTATTAAATCTGTTGTTGCCAGATCAAAGCGAATTCCCAATAATCTTAGTATTACCTGGGGCTGATTTACCTATAAAACAAATCACATAGTTTCTTTAGTTTCACATAGTTTCTTTAGGTTCCGTAAGTTCACTGGGGCAACACACTGATATCCTCAAGATGCCAATGTAGTCTCAAGCAAAGGCAGAGTAAAGCTATACATCATGATAAGGGCTCAGACACAATATTTTATGTGAGCCATCAATGTGTCATACTGGCTGTATGGCTACCTGATATCTTAATGGAAAAAGCCAGCAGCACTTCAAATTCAGTCAAAATCCAGGGTGAAAGTTTATTTCAAAGTGGCAAAGTTTTGGTGACATTCACCTTTCTGCAGCCCTGGAGAAAGGCAAAGATCACCAAAACATTGCCACTTTTTCCATTTTGATACCAATGGAGGTTTTTGTGCCAGAACCTGTACAGACTGTAAATACAGATAGATAGATATACATACAGATAGATATGGTGTAAAAATTGTTGCAGTAAATAGTGGACATGAGGTAGTTATATTCACAGTGATGTCACAGAACAGGGACATTGTTACAAACTAGTTATTGCTTATAAAACAATGTCACATCTAAAACTAGTTATTAGTAATATAATAAAGTCACACCTGAAACTAGTTATTAGTAATATAATAATGTCACACCTGAAACTAGTCGTTACTTATAAAACAATGTCAATCTTGATGACTAAGGACTAAAATTACAATAAACACAACATTCTGCAAGGATGGTGATATCATGGGATAGGGACTCCATACACAGAAGTATAAGAGTCTGTTACAACAAACTCTTGGGTGCATTTTTTCTACATTTGCTAAGAAGGAAGTGTGACTGGCAACTTCATGCCAATTTGAAGCTGGCATTGTTACAGGACAACAGTAGAATCTTGAAATGTCATGAATGTATCAAGGGAGATATATAAATGATGGAAGTAACTAGACAACACTATGCAGAAGTCCTTCTGAAACTCTTAATAACACCACAGCACGCATATTGCAGTCTAAGAACTAGGCTAAGACACGTCAGGCTACTCATCACTATATATTGCTTGAATTACCGATCTCCATGGAATGGTCTGAAGGAAGTTCTCCGGGGAGTACACACATTCCGTGCACAAATTATTCCCTTCCTAATGAATAGGCACACTGTGTATTAACCCATTACAGACCCATCTAATTTGGCTATTTTGGAAAAAGCATTTCTTTAGTTATTTTAGTTCTTTTTCCCCCAAAAGCCATTACTTTGTACATTTTCAATTGATGTTTCTGGTTTTATTCCTCATGTTTTAAAAGGATTTTATGGTACATAAAGTTTATTCATTAACTTTTATTATTTTGCAGGAAATTTACATTTTTCACCGTCACTCTTTGCTATATTCTATAACTGCGGATTGAGCGATACCAAGTGCATAGTTTTATAAAAGTGAAACTTAAAAGTCAGTTTAAGCACCAGGCAAAGCAATTTTCTTTTTTCACCACATTGGGTTACCGATACATTTCCTTTAAATGCCATCAGATCTTTAGTGTAAGGAAAATAGACCACCATTCACACTTCCATGCCTTGCTATTTTTTTCTCTTTCCCTCCAGACCTTATTTGGTATTTCTTTTTAGATGAGAATAAAAAAGCATATAGCATAGCCTGTAGATTCAAGTAAAAGTATTTTCATTGTAGCATACTTACAATCATATGTGACCTGTTCTCTTTTAAAAGAAACACCTGTCATCAGTTCTGCCACTAGTCCTGTCACCTCTACCTGTTGGAGCAGTCACAAGGATCCCATTCCAGCCTTTATCTAGTTATTTCATACATTATTGTAAAATCATCTATTTTTATCATTAAATAGGATGCTGGTCACATGGTTGCTCATGTCTGTGTAATGTATAGTAAAGCATGGCTAGTGTGTGCGATCTGCTGACATGCTGCATCCTCCTAATATACAGTTGAGAGACACAGACATCTGCTACACATGAATCTGACATGTTCTGCGTAACATGGAGCTGCTGTATCTCTCCTAAACACACACATGCACACACAGGCTGCAGGGGGCGTGGCCACCAGCACCAGGAGCAAACACATTATACAGCCTAACACCATTATAACGGCTGTCAGTCATGCACTGGGGGTTTGGCTGTGCCTCCCACTCATGAATAGAGTGGACCGCTTGAATATGAATGCTTCATGGAAATTTCACAGGTCATTTGCTACAGCTTTAGGACCTCATTGCTTAGGTTTACAGGCATGTAGAGGGACAATGAAGGGATAGAGGCAATGCTGTCTAATGACAGTTTATGAAAATTATTTAGTTTAGGGGGGTTATTTTGCATGACGGGTTCTCTTTAAGTCCGATAATTTAAACATGTTGTCACGTTCAGGCGCCTAGACAATTTGTCTCTTTTAAATCCCTATCAGGTCTGCTTTAGGCCGGTTCCACACTTGCGAGTGTGATGCGATGAATTTGCACCACACTCGCAACGCATCCTGCTTGGATCGCACGGCCCGAACGCTGCACACGGGGACTGAACTGACATGCTGAGTTCAGTCCCGGTTTGCGCATTGGCCGTGGCGATCCCAGAACATATGTTGGAGTGTGATGCGAGTTCATCGCATCACACTCGCAAGTGTGGAAAGGGCATTAGGGTCTGCCATGCGGTTAGTTCTCCGTTTGACACTTGATTGGAAAAATTATATTGCATCAGCATTTATTTAAATTAAGAAAGCGAATTGGATGTATGTGAAAAATAGAGGTTATTATTAATTATTATTATTATTATTATTTCTATGTATTTTATTTATTAAAACAAAAAAATCAAACAAAAAACCAAGAAAACACCAAAATACCCAAAAAACAAAAAAAACCGCACAACAAACAAAAAAAAAAAACAAAAACTCAATAACACCAAAACAAAACAATTAAAAAAAAACCAATACAAAAAAACAACAAAAAAAACACCTAAACAAAAAACAAAAAAAAAAAAAAAAAAAAAAAAAAAAAAAAAAAAAAAACACCAAAAAAAAAAAAAAAAGGGGCGGGGGGGGGGGGGCGGGGGGGGGGGGGGGGCGGGGCGGGTGGGGGGGGGGGGGGGGGGGTGGTCGGGGGTGGGGGGGGTGGGGGGGGGGGAGGGGGGGGGGGGGGGGGGGGGGGGGGGGGGGGGGGCGGGGTGGGGGGGTGGGGGGGGGGGGGGGGGGGGGGGGGGGGGGGGGTGGGGGGTGGAGGGGGGGGGGGTGGGGGGGGGGGGGGGGGGGGGGGGTGGGGGGGGGGGGGGGGGGGGGGGGGGGGGGGGGGGGGGGGGGTGGTGGGGGGGGGGGTGGGGGGGGGGGGGGGGTGGGGGGGGGTGGGGGGGGGGGGGGGGGGGGGGGGGGGGGGGGGGGGTGGGGGGGGGGGGGGGGGGGGGGGGGGGGGGGGGTTTGTAACTTTTTAAATAATTGTTTGGTGCATTTTGCTTGGTGTTTGAGTTGTGGTTTAATGGTTTACCGTGACTTTTCATACCTTATTGTGAATTTAGCCCCATCTAGCATAGGCAGTGCATATAAGCAAATACCTGTTTGTGAACTAGTTTTATAATTTATTTTATTAATTTTGAACAAGTATAATTGTACGGTACAGCTGAGGATGTGCTGATGAGTATTTCTCTTTCTGTTTGCTGTTAGTGAACACTGATGTGTTCCTTCCCCTGACAGTCTTGATTGAAATGCATCATACCAGTCTGTCTTCTGCAAACCTTGCTCTAGTCCGCTATGAGATAACTTGCTGAGGTTGGCAGTTCACACTGATTTTGTATCCTGATATCTCTGACTGTTTGCCTGTATTCTGACTTTCTGTTTACCTTGTGATTTTTTACTGTGTTTGTCCTCTTGACTTTTACCGAATTTTGGTGACCATTGTTTGTTTTGTCTTTGTCTCCATGTTTGCACTTTGGTGAGAAAGGGACGTCAACTAATTTTCTACTCACCACCTAGTAAGAGCCAGGCAAGTAGGCAGGGACAGATGGGAAGGGGGTTTAGTCTCAGGGTCTAATGTCTCTGTAAATGTCTCAGATCCATTTCCAGACCTTGCACCATTGGACCACCGTTCCAGATTAATGCTATTCCAGAGGACAATGCTATTTCATGATATCAGGCCAAAGCTGCTTTAGCACCTTGTGCGGTCCAAACGAAAAAGTTAAAAATGTTGCTAAAGGAGATAACTCCTCTTCTGTGTACCTCTACCTGTGGCTTTATGTAAAATTGTTCACTATTTTATTAATTTTCGCTTTAGTAATAAAGATTTACTTTTAATGACTACGAGAAATGTTTGTTGTGCCTTGACATTGCACCCTCCATAGTGCTATGGGGGAAACAATCAGTAATCTAACTATTTTTGGTGTCTAAGACATTCAGTGTTCTGCACTTCTGAGCAAATAAGTTGCCTTTCAATTTATACCTTTTGCTCTTTTTCCTTTGCTTCCAACCCCCTTTATACTTTACAGTAAGCAAACAGCAACAAAATCATTTTGTACACAGAGACTATAAGGCTAGCAAAAGGAGCAATGTAACATGTTGTAGGCATTGTGTAAAATATAGGGTTCAAGAATGAAAAATCGAGAAAATAACTTTTCTAGTGGTAAAATGTTGTATATTTTTTATATATAATTTTTTTTCATATATTTTTCATATAGAATTTTTCAATATTTAATCTCAGCCAATCACTGAGCACATAGATGACCGTCTCCAATTATTAGCAGATTGTGCAACAAATACTGCGCATTAAGCGCGGTCAGGAAGCAGAGGGATACAGGTAAAAGTGCAGGGTTAGAATTCAACCAACCAGGCATTTGTGAAGGCATGTATCACACTTAGTTATTCTCTTATACTGCCTTGAGCATCATGGAAACTGTCTTCTCCTCGATCACGGAGCTGGAAACGCTGTAAAAAAGAGATATAAAAAGCTGCTACTGTTAATTATTTACACCTTCCCGGAGTGTAAACATTAAAAAACACCAAACCGCCTATAACTATGTCCACCTTCTGTAATCCCTCAAGTTACATCCCTGAAACAAAGAGATAGTTTACTGCATTATTATTCTGGACCCTTGGCCATCCTTGCCGGGCCTAGATACAACTCTTCTAAGCAGTAACAAATTAGCCAGATGCCTGTGCAATTTTGTGACTACTTTGTTTATTATGCTAGCAAAATATGTCACAAATTTGGATTTCCACATAGCTCACTGGGACACTTTAGAACATCTTTAGGATTGTACTGCCACCTAGTGGATCAGATTGATAAGAGCATTTACTGGGAAAGCTAGACTTCATCTTCATCAGCAGGTTATGAAATGACATAAATAAAAATGTTGTTTTGTCTATAAAGATATCTGATGACTGGAATAGGGATGTCTATATCTAGTGTGTTCACTGTCTATTTTATCTTTTTTATGTTTTCATTTAATTTATGACTTAAGCCTCATGGCTTTTGATGCTTTAGTGAATTGAAATCATTTTAAATTCTTTTTAAATGTCAGATAAGAAGAACATGTACAGATATTCAATTATAAAACTGCAAGAGCAGAGTATCCCTCTCCAGATACAATCTTTAAGTCCCTATGGCCCTGGCAAAAGGTATAAGTTTTAGTAACAAATTCATCCCAAAGCTCCATATCATGGGCTGGGTCACCCACCATCACAACTCCCCATTACAATAACTCATGTGAACTCCCAACATAAATATTATTTACACAAAAAACAGAGAGTTATAAATCACACAATAAGTATTTTAAATTTTATTAAGTTCCCATAAAAGGTTTATCAAAATACATAAATTCAAGAAAAAGGATTCCATGAAGAAAGCCAGTACAGAAGGTGATTAATCTCATGTGCAGTAGATACCACAACACAATAATACAATCACTAGTGTGATATCAAATGCTATCGCATAATCTAACAGATCTTATGTCAAATAACATTGTCACCTACACCTATCACTACACACTATGACAGGACGCCCTGCACAGACTGGAAATGTGGCATGCCCCACTTCGGCCACTCAGAGTAGGGCATGCACTGTCCCGAATCCCCCACACATAAGACGAAAAGAGAATAGCGCAAGCGCACTACTAATCACTGGAGTGAGGTACCAGACTCCCTGCACCTGCGCATTGTGAGCCTCAACTTGCTATTGTAAAGATTCTTTAGGGAGAATCCCTCCGGGTTTACATACATACAAAGAGGACTTCTGGAGGAGGAAAAAGAAAAACGATTAACCCCATATACAGTACCATACTGCCTGGAAAGGCAACAGTTATCTGGTCTCTGGTGTATGTAATTAGCCAATGTTCTGTCTGCTATGCTAGCTGGAGTGGGATTGGAGAGGTGTGATCACCTGACCAGAGTAATATAAACATCTGCTGGGGGAGAGCACGTGGTCAGACTACAGGGTCTGTTCTTCAGTGTTGGTCAGAGAGAGACAGAGTGAACAGCACATGCCAGTACTGCCACTGATGTCAAGCCCAGTGCCCAAGGCCTACTGCCTGGCACACAGGGCGAGTCTGGAGATTCTATCCCAGAGCTGCAGCTTCCACAACTTGAACACAGTTCCACTGGAACCATTCCAGCCTTCAACTACTATCAGGCTGTGTGCACCATTCCTGCGGACCACTCTCCATGATACGGCTGCTTATCACCACGGACTTCCCCATCCATTAACCAGGGACTCATACTACAGACAGTCAGGGGTTTCCCCAGGGAGAAACCAGTACATAAACCTCTCCCTCCTTATTTCTTGCACACACAGGGGACACAGGAAAGGGCTGACAATTTATCCAGGCAGCTGGCCAGCGCCAATTATTGGCACACTGGCCCTTTAAATCTAACAGAGCTGACAAGCATACACTAGGAGGCGGGGACGCGCACGCCAAAACACAGGGACTGCCGCTGGAGTGAGGGAAGGAAAGTGAGGCTGCTGACCCCGAAACATGGGTCGCAGGAGCACCCGTGGCAATAAATAACTTATATCAAACCTTATACAGTTGCTTTAGCAATGTCAATCTATTCTTAAAGGAAACCTACCACTTAAAAGTTTTATACACATACATGGCACCAGCTCAGGGTGAGCTGGTGCCAGAGCATATTTTTGTTAGGGGAACAAAGCCCCCATTGCAGATTTATAAGTTATATTAACTTATAACTCGGCGCACTGCACATGGTCACGGCGCACCATGCGCGCGCCCTTGCGTGCGCCGGATTCTAAAGTGCTGGAGAGCCGGTGACGTCACCGAGCTCTCCGGCCCCCCGCACCTGCGCAACTTAGCACGGCCTGTTTCTCCGGCACGCCGAGTTATAAGTTAATATAACTTATAAATCTGCGATAGGGGCTAGTGCAATGTATATGTGTGTAAAACCTACCACTTTTAAGTGGTAGGTTTCCTTTAAGGAATACATCTACGTAATATAACCCATATCCATCCATAATGTGATTGCTATATCTAGTATAGTATTTTTTCTTTTTGTTCATTTATCCCTAATATTATTGTTCTGTCATCTTTTGTTCTGCACTTTCTGTATTCTCTCTGCTGCTGTAACACTGAATTTCCCCACTGTGGGACTAATAAGGGGTTATCTAATTTTATCTTATTACATACAATATACTGCATATGTTATAATAGTGTTAGTGCAGTGTTGGCGAACCTTTTAGCAGCCAAGTGCCCAAACTGCAACCCAAAACCCTGCTTATTTATCGCGAGGTGCAACTTTCAATCATATTGGCCTCCTGAGGACAGCAACACAGTAGAAAGATGGAAAAGTTTCATAATTTTAGCTTCTTTCCAGTTCCCATCTGTACATCATGGGGCCAGCAGGAGGTCCTCCAAAAATAATTCGACCCTGTCTAATTCTCCCTCTTCCTACAGTCTTAAGTAGCAAAGTAAATATCAAAATATGATTGAAAGCAGCATCTTTTAAGTTGCTTGTGATAGGGATTTTTTATGCAACAGCCCTCTTGACTTTTTTAAGGTGAGTCCTAATTAACCCTTTCATGATTGTCCTGGTACCAGGAACCTGAACATAAAACTAAGACACACGTCAGTCTCTTAGTGTATGCAAAGATCTCCTCCCGTTTTAATATCTCCAATGCATAATATCACAGACAGAAGAGTCAAAATTCAAAACAGGGAGGCAGCACTCCGTGAGATATTCAGTGTTTTATTTCGCCAGTGGGCAGATGCAATGTTTCAGCTGTCTCTATGCAGCCATTTTCAAGCATAATTAGTGGTAGTACAAGGCGGGTTTATATCCCCCACAGGATGTGGCATCATCAATCAATTTACAATGAGTGTGATAATATACAATATAAATTCATATTGGGCAGTGGTAATAAAGTGTTACAGTGTTACAATGAATCAAAAGTGAATACATAATTAAAGTATTTACATTATTGCCGTCAGACAGTCAGCCCGGGGCTCCGTCATGCCTAAATAATGGACCAATGGCGATTGACCAGCACGTTGCCTGGATAACCAGAACAACAAAGGAAACAGCTAAAGGAAGAAAGAGACATTAGAACAGCGGCACACATAGCTTTAAGACCCACACATCAGGACTCAGGGCATACCTCAGTTAGGATCACGTAAGGCTCCCGGGGGGGGCTAGCTGGGACGGCGCGATCGCGTTGCGGAATGCCCGGAAGGCACCCGTCACGGTCGATCATGTCATACAGCAACGTCACTCACACAGGGACGCCTCTACTCTCACGAGAGTGTCCAGACTGGGTAGCGGCCATCTTGGAAGTGGGAAAACAAAAGCGAGTGCCAGTATACAGGTAAGTAAGAGAGAAAAGCTGAAGGGAAGGACATCGGGATACATTAATAGTAGTAGAAAACTACCAGTAGTGGCAGATCTGTGTTTTCAGATCACTTAGATCAGCGGTGAAGTACACCTGAGCAGGTGCCCTTTGTTCTCCCGTGTAGTATAAAGGTTGGTCATATGCGCAGGTTTCATGAAATATAAAAAATATTAAAAAATGGGACATAATGCAGAGTAGAAATAATTGGCAGACGGAACGCACAGAGTTGGATGTCCACGGCTCCATATAGAGGATGATCTATAGGGAGAAAAGAAAAGAACAATAAATGATTGTACATAAAAGAAGGATTTTACATAACCAATAAAACTGTTTCGTTACACTGTCATCTGTATGTGAGTAAACATGGGGGAATCAGTGGGCAAACTCAATTCAAGGTATTCACATTAAATTCTATATTGAGCCCATTGGGTTGTAGGGTGTTAAGTCTATAGATCCATTCGGTTTGCGCTTTTTGAGAATCTTCTGTCGATCTCCACCTCTACGCAGGGGTGGTATGTGATCTATGATGCAAAATTTCAATTGTTGTATAGAATGCCCACAATCGGAAAAATGACGAGGGACAGGTAAGTCAAGTTTGGACGTATTTATGGTCGACCTGTGATTGTGTAATCTGAGTCTGCACTCAGTAGTGGTTTCTCCTATGTACACCTTCGGGCATGGGCATAGTAAAGCATATATCACATGATCTGTTCTACATGTCAGATGGTGTCTAATGGTAAATCTCTCACCAGAGACGGGATCAGTAAAGAAAGGGCCCTTAAGCATATAGTTACAATTTTCACTGCTCATGCATGGGTAACACCCTGGTTTCAGACTCGATGCCAAATTCTGTTTCCTATTAATGGGGCCAAAATCACTTTTGACAAGGCAATCTCTCAGGTTCCTCGGTCTCCTGTAAGAGAATAAAGGGGGGGCCACAAAGGCCTGAATGTCATGATGGTACCGGGAAAGAATGGACCAGTGTTTAGAAATCAGATTAGAGATAGATTGACTCTGAGGGCCAAAAGTGGATACAAATGGAATCCTATCAGTAAGTGTTTGATTCCTAGTTCTAGGTGTCAATAGTGAAGGCTTATCCAGAAGCTTAGCTTTTTCCCGGTGTCTGTGTACCAGCTGAGTGTGGTACCCTCTGGCTACAAATTTTGCACACATCTCGTCAAGTCTCTGGTCCACTCGATTGGGATCATCAACAATCCTCCGAACTCTGACCATTTGGCTAAAGGGGAGGGAATTTACTGTACGTTTAGGATGTGCACTGTCATATCTTAAAAGGTTATTACGATCAGTGTTTTTAACAAATAAATCAGTTTTCAATCTATCACCTTCCACATCCACATTGGTGTACGTTTGAATGAGAGAAAACTTTGGTAAATTTGATATCTGGATCCATCTGATTTAAATAATCAAAAAAGGTGAGGAACATGTCCAGATCAAGAAGATGTCGTCAATAAAACGCCACCACCCCAGCACATATGCGATGAGTGGGGACGTATATACGGACGTTTCCTCAAGGTCTGCCATGAACATATTAGCATACGTAGGGGCCATATTGGCTGTAAAAAATAATCAATATCAAACAGAAAATAATTGCAAGTCAAAATGATTTCTAGTAGATCCAGTATGAAGGTCTGACAGTTCATGGAAAGATCAGTGGTCGACAAAGCTTTTTTTACACATAACAATCCCCTCTCATGATTGATATTTGTATACAGACTGGCGACATCAAAAGAAGCCAGAATAGCATTGGGTGGAATCACTATATCCTGAATTTTTAAGAGGAAATCAGAGGTGTCCCTAATGTAGGATTTAGCGTCTGTAGCAAAACCACAGAGGAATTTATCCACAAATATGGCTGCTTGTGAAAGTATTGAGTCACTCCCGGACAGACAGACAGAAGAGTCATCAAAATATTGTTTATATTAATTTCCTGAGAAGAATAAGATAAGCGGACTCCAGAATCATAAACAATGCTAGGGAACAAGATAAGAAGGAGAGCAATTATGTAGAACAAGTGTCAAGGAGAAATCCTCACAGGCAGACTTTAAAAAAAAAAACGAACTGAAGTTTGAATTATGAATTTAACTGGACAGTGGTCAGCCAACATGTCTGCTGTATCTAAGATGGTGGACAGTAGTCAAGATGGCGCCCGATACCAGTGCGATCTCCTTAACACTTGGAACTGCAGGAAGATTCTTTGAGTCCTATCTGGTGTGCTGGGGCGATGGTCTGGGTGCCCACAAAAAGGGCTCCGAGTGCCGCCTCTGGCACCTGTGCCATAGGTTCGCTACCACTGTGCTAGTGCTATTAAATAGATATACATGGTAAAGACCAAAATTCATTTATTGTGACATAATATCAATGAAGTAAAACATGCTGAAGTGCAAATCAATTTAAAACTATATTTACATGTGAAGTGCACATGTTCACAGTACATCATCATCACAGTTACATCATATACCACAAAATACACACATGTAACATAAGATATATAAAGTGACATAATTATTACTATGCCTCCACCGGATACACTCATACAATAATATAGGCAGATATAGTAGAGTATCATAAGAATCCCAGTAATTATCCTGTTCCTTATCTATTGGTAATTAGCGAGTGTCTAGAGTCCCCATTCAACAGAGCATGTTGCTATTTTTATCTTGTTTTAGTAGAATATTTTTCCTATTTCTGTCTTTTTTTCTTCTAATCTTCTCTATCTATACTGTATACAGTGAAGACGCCTATGTATTCCTCCATCCCGAACATTCCCACATCAATCTCATCCACAATCTTTGAACACCAATAAGTGAAAAACCAATACTACAACAGGAACAACCATAACACAAACAGAATACTATTTTAAACCTTTTGGGGACATAGTTCCCAGGGTTACAATTCTTTTGGTTTCTCCTTTTGCCAAGATCTTCACAGCGTCTCCCACTCTGACTCCACAATGGAGGTAATCAATCCTTTGAAGGATGTCAGATTGCATCTATGAAAGATCTTAAAATGCCTAGGGATGGTTTTTAGTTCATTCCACCTCTCTTGCTTTCACAATGCAAAATACATATTGGGGCACATTTACTAAGGGTCCGAACAGAGCGTTTTTGTGGGGTTTTGCATTTTTTTCCCATTTTGCACAGAATTGCCCCGGCACAAATCGACACAAATCGGGGGCCGTGGACGTCGGACAACCCGACTGATTCAGACAAACCACGGAATTTAAAAAGCAAATTGTGTTGCAAGATCAGCACTCACATACACTGGGAAGAAGAAGGTGAACTCAGGCGGACCTCAGCGGGGGAAGCGACGGATGCAGGAAATTGGACGTACGATCTTAGTGAATCGCGGCAGACCCGAATCCTCGTCGGACAACACACAGCGAGGATCGTGACGGGCAGGGTAAGTAAATGTGCCCCATTATCTTACTCTGATGTTTAATTCTCTAGGCCTTTATATATCATACCACATCCACATGTGCCATAATAAACCACACATGTGGTATGACAAAATAAACAAAAACATAGGATCCCTGGTTGGGATGCATATACAGTACAAATGTGTTTACTGTATAACCCAGCAAACAAATTACACAACTAATGAAAGATTAAGGACTGGCTATCGGCCACTATGACAAAATAGTAGACAAGATATGATAAGGCAGCGTCATACACTCTGATGCCTGTTCAAGATGACCCGAGAAATTGATAGGGAAATAATATCATTGGATGATGAGTCCTAATAGACCCTTATGTAACCTATTGTACCCTAAATGCCTCAACTCGGAGTGGAAATTATAAATGATTACCCCCTGACTGGAACCTGTCCCTAAATGGCCGCACTGTTCCTAATAATCTTAATTTTCAGATTCAAGGGTTACTGAGAAATCGCACAAAGGGGGTCATTTACTAAGAGTCCGATTCGCGTTTTCCCAACGTGTTACCTGAATATTTCTGATTTGCGTTGATTTTCCCTGAATTGACCCGGGATTTTGGCGCACACAAACGGATTGTGGCGCCAGCATGCACGCGACGGAAATCGGGGTGCATGGCCGAACGGAAACCCTACGGATTCTGAAAAACCGCCGCATTTAAAAAAAAAAGTGTCGCTCGACACGCGCTTACCTTCACCCACGATAGGACAGTGAACTTCAGTGCATTCCGATGGTCTTCAGCGCAGCAGCGACACCTGGTGGACGTTGGAGGAACTGCCTTAGTGAATCCCGGCTGGACCCGAATCCACCGCAGATAACGCGCCGCTGGATCGCGAATGGACCAGGTAAGTAAATCTGCCCCAGTGTGTCCAAAAATCAGATTTAGTAAGGTGCAGAGGCCAAAAGGTGCATGCATCGTAACATGGCATGTTTCGCCTATATAAACAGGCTCATGAGGGGAAATATATATGACCTATAAAAAACACAAATAATCTATCAAACAATAGCAATATGACCACAAATCCCATAAGTGATCTATATGTAACAAGGGGTACTCTCACCCAAATGACACTGTTACTCAAATAGTCATGATGTCATTATGTATTGAGTAAAAATGACAAAGTATAAACCAGAGTATAAACCAAAGTATCTGAGAAATGCCTCACAACTGTTCCCATATATGTAAATATAAATAAACATGGTCTTTACCTGATGGATTCTATGCAGGCATTTGTGTGGTGAACATAGAAAGTTCAGGTGTACCTACCTCTTCTTCCTCTTCTTTTTTTTTGTCTCAGGGTCCCATTTATCCCCTCAGGAATCAGAAACCAGAAGGCTGGGCAATGAATCTTTAGTAATCAATTTGTCTTCAGGTACAAAACTTACAAAACCAGAAATTTCCATTTTAAGTAAGGGACTTTCATTTGTCCCTTGTGATTCTTTTAGTTGGTATAAAGATATACATAAACATGCCATCAAGGACAGAAAAGATCTCAATAGTCTCACAGATAACTATACCAAACCAAATAGTCAGCACAAAATGACAAAACAACTTCTGTTTTAAAGAAATTTCCTTATCTGAACCCACTCCAACAACAACTCAATATTACATCAGAAAGATGTGAGTGAAATCCTGTCCATACACAATTCATTACAACATCATTAAAAATATAGCTCATTTTAATAGCAACTGCAATCTAAAAAACATTATGACATTAAAGTACAATGCAAAGTAAATTGTTCACAAACATAATTGGTAATCTCATATTATCACAGGGTATCTGTGTACCAACTATTATAAATTCACCATATAATGCTAGTACCAATGCAAATATACACTAGTTTGACATATGATCACATCATCTTGTTAAGTGCAAAGTGCTTAGAGATAACCCATAGTTATAATTACGCAAAGTGTACAAAAGGGTAATTACAAGAGATCAGCGAGTATACTCGTCCGAGCTTGATGCTCGTTCGAGTATTAGCATACTCGAAATGGCTCATTGCTTGGACTAGTATTTCCCCTGCTCAAGATCGAGCATTTAATTAAGAAAAGACAGTGAAGAACAGTGTAGAATACAATTAAAACAGTGAACACAATAAACAGAGTGAACACAGGATCATTTAAGTGAAGAAGACAGTGAAAGAACACAGTGAAGAACACATTGCAGATGTTCCGAACATCTGCTAAGAGCACCGAACGGTGGAGGAGCGGAGCGGGGCTGGAGGGCTGGAGCGAAACGGAGCGGGCATCACGGAGGGGAGGCTGGATCAGGCATGCAAGAGCGGAGGCTTAAGTGGAGCAGAGCAGGGGCTGGAGGGGGCATGGAGGAGCGGAGCGGGGCTGGAGCAGGCATGGAGGAGCGGGGGCTGGAGCGGGCATGGAGGTGAGGAGCGGGGCTGAAGTGGAGGCTGGAGTGGAACAGGCTGGAGCAGGACCAACAGTCCGACCCTGATCACATCACAGCCCAGCCCAAGCACATTAAGAACACAGTGAAGAACATTATGTGTGGAGAACACATTGCAGATGTATGGAAACATCTGCAATGTGTTCTTCACACATATTGTTCTTCATATACTATTGTGAAGAACACGTTCGGCGCGCGCTGTCTTCCGAAAGTTAGCAGCGTCGTGACGGAACATCTGAAATGTGTCTTCATGTGTTCTTTTCAATGTGTTCTTTCAGTGAAAACATCTGCAACAATCTGCAATGTGTTCTTCTTTAGTGTTCTTTCAATGTGTTCTTTCAGTCAAAAATGCTCGAGTCTCCCATTGACTTCAATGGTGTCGTTGTTATTCAATACGAGCCACTCGAGCATGGGAAAAGTTCGAGCCAAAGTAACGAGCACTCGAGCATTTTAGTGCTCACTCATCTCTATTAATTACTAAAATTCCCCAACAACAGATATGTTTTCTAAGTCAGCTTACCCCATTAATGTGGGATAGAGGAGAGTAAAGGAATAAAGGGAAGGAGGCGAAGGAGGCGATAGTAGGAAGAAGGGGGAACTGGGGGGTGGGAACAGGGGACAGGAGGAAGTCGGGAGTAAGTAAGTCACGAGTGGTATGAGATAAAAATTTTCTATCTCTAGTATTTTTATAAAATGTGAGGGATGAATTTAAATTGTCCTGATGTTGTCTCTCAGCTAATTGTTTCAGAACTTGCATAACAAATTTCGTAGAAATTTCTACCTACGAACGAGCTGACAAGGGAAGAAAGGTGGTTGATCTAGGCCTAATGGACTTAAGATAAGCACCTTGTGTCTAAATGGTCTGTTCCAGAAGTAAGTCTACAAGGGCTAGTGGGGTCTCTTTCTCAGCATCATCTATGTGGTGCATCCCATTTACCTGTTACTATTTAGGTGTGGCATAGGGATAAGCGAGGTATAGATAGCGGGCATCAATAGTGATTATTATCCCCTTGAAAAAGCTGTAGTGTGAAATGTGCTTTGGGGCTGACGGGAAAATGTGAATTAATATGGGTAAGAGACCTTAGTAGTCGAATGCTGGAGGAAAAACGTTCTTTATATAACATGTCATAACTTTACTATATGTGTAGCGAGTTAAGGTTTAGGTGACAATGTTACTAAACAATGGGTGACAAGTCCTCTTTAATGTTCAAACTGGCTGCTTAAAGGGTTAAATGTATGCTTAGTTTGTTTACACTAGAACAGGACGAGGGCTACTCTGCCAAAACATGATAGTCATTTTAGCTGTAAAAGGAAGGATGTTTAACCTATTCAAAACGCAGCCATTTTGCAGCCATTTTTGCTTAAGGCTCAGCCCCAGAAGTAACATTGTTACTTATTGAAGCCACTAGAACAGGACGAGGGCTACTCTGCCAAAACATGATAGTCATTTTAGCTGTAAAAGGAAGGATGTTTAACCTATTCAAAACGCAGCCATTTTGCAGCCATTTTTGCTTAAGGCTCAGCCCCAGAAGTAACATTGTTACTTATTGAAGCGATTCTGAGACAGTTTTTTTAAAAATTTTGGCTGCTAAGTTATGCATTTATTTACAAAAAGAGGAAAAAAATTTGGAATTTGAAAAATTTGCCTTCCATTTTCAGGCAGATAGATTTACCATCTAAATAAGCTGCTGAATAACATTTCTCATGTTCCTCCTTTATACTTTCATAATTGTTGAAATGTACGGATAAATTATTTTGATGTCACACGTTTTTCCGTATTTTCATAATTGACTATTTTGGGGATAAATACTGTTTTGAATGAAATTTTAAATATTTAGCAATAAAAATCCCTTATATAATCAACCCATTTTCAAATCTGCACCCCTCAAACTATCAGAAACAACTTTTGGAAAATTGTTATGCCCCTTGAGATCTTCATAGTAATTGAATCAAAATGGAGGTAAAATTTAGAATCGACTAATTTTGTCAATTATACGTTAATTTAGCCCTAAAATTTACACATTTCCCAAAGATAAAAAGAGAAAACCCATTTCAACATTAGTTATACAATTTCTCCTGTGTACAGCGAGCCCCCACATGTGGCCGTTCCTTGTTGTAGGTACGCACAGCGAGGCGCAGGAGGGAAGAAGCACCCTGCAGATGCCAGGATTTTAGTTTTATCACGTAATCAAATATGGTTTTTTGTTCACATCAATACCGGGACATTTAAAAAAAATTGTCTTTGTTGGTTAGAAACTAGCCATAGCAATCATCTTCTGCGGTTGCTGTCTGATTTCTTTTTCACGTTTTGTTCTTCTATAAATATAAAAACAAACAAACAAAAAAAAAATTACCAAAAAAAATTTACAGTTTATATTTCTCTTTTGTCTATAAAATAGACTTTTATTTGGAAAATGTTGAACCCGAGGGCTAAGGGTAGAGAACGAGGGCATGGGCATCTAATTACTGCAGGGTCAGAGGCCGTGGTCCTGGGCGGGGTGAGACACTATCTACTGATGAGGGAGCAGGGGAATGCCGCAGAGCTACACTCCCTAGCTTCATTGGGGGGAGCAGACTGAGGGATCGGAGGATGATGAGGTGACAGACCCAAGCTGGGTTGATAGGCCGGGTGAACACAGTGCTTCTGAGACGGAGGCGAGTCCTATACGAGAACAGGTTGGAAGAGGCAGTGGTGGGGCTAGACAGAGAGGCAGGGCCAGAGCTGGTGCATCAGCGCCAAATGTTTCATGTAGTGAAGCTCCCGTGGCGAGGGCTAGATGTTCTCAAGTCTGGAGGTTCTTTAAAGAAACAGCAGATGACCAACGGACTGTGGTGTGCAACCTGTGCCACAACAGGATCAGCAGGGGTTTCACCACTACTAGCTTAACCACCACCAGTATGCGCAGGCATATGAGTGCTAAACACCTCACTCAATGGAACCAAGGTCATTCACCTCCGGCCAGGCCCACCACTGCTCCTTCCCCTAACATTGTTTTAACTGCAACAACTTTAATCTACTACTATAACCTTTTACCTCTAAAATCTATCTTTTCACTCCTCTTTTCTGACCTCCTTAAGTTCACCTCGGGTGCCATAACCGTCCCCACTGCCTTTACACGTCGTCTCCATAGCAGCCTCCACACGTTGTCTTGATAGCAGCCTCCAGACGCCGTCTCCATAGCAGCCTCCAGATGCCGTCTCCAAAGCAGCCTCCACACGCCGTCTCCATAGCTGCCTCCACACGTTGTCTCCATAGCAGCCTCCATATGTCGTCTCCATAGCTGGCACCACACATTGTCTCAATAGCAGCCTCCACATGCTGTCTCCATGGCTGCCTCCAAAAGTCGTCTCCATAGCTGGCTCCACATGTCGTCCCCTTAGCAAACGAGCTGTGTCAGGCTAATTTTTCGGTTGTTTCACCAGATACGAACTTGGCGGCGGAACTTGGTCACTCTGTCGCCGCCATGCTGTGCTATCGACTAAATATACTGTCAACCTTTTGTTCACATAGGAAATAATTTCAGCGCTTCTTGCTCACCTCCTTTGGTTCCTCTCTGCCACCATAACCAGGCCAAATACTGATACTTACAGTGCTACACGTTATCCTCGCCAAAAGGATTTTTTTTAAATTGGTTTGAAGCCTGAGTCCATTTAGTATTCAAAAAATGTAGAGAAAAAAGGAGGGGGGTGCTAACCTTAATAGGCGCTGGAAGGCCTTAAATGGTGGAGTGTCTACACTCAGTGGAAGAGTAACTGATTTGCTCAACCAGTTTATAAGACACATGACATTTTTGAGGATTAAAACTAAATAAAAATATAAAACAGTTAACACACATTAACATATAATAATATAGATACTATTGTGCAAAAAAGTGATGCGTCAGGAGAGTTCCTCTTTGACTAGAGACAGGAAATATAACAACATTTGAGATGATCGGTATATATAGTATAAGACCAACCTATTAATGTGAATAGGGGAGTGGGTTAGCCATAGATAGTGACAAGGAAACAAAATTGGTGTGAGACGTTAAGACAAGCCAATAATGGTCAATAAATTATGCATAGATGGTGGTTGACGAGGGGTATGAAAATGAGACGATAAGAAGGATGGCTGATAAAGACCTATTGCAGCGACTCTACATTGTGAGAAGGCTGGCGAACATCCGGCAGCTGGGTGTAGCACGCCTGAAAAGAGGGGCACGCGCAAAAGAAAGTGGGGATGGGTCGTAGATATGCATACAGCTATGAATATATTTATGATTATATTTATATATTGATTCATGTATTTATGAATTCTCATAATACCAACCCATCAGTACATTTATTCTACCATCTCTTCTTCCTTCCTTCATTAACATCTCTATTTATCACATTGGTTCTCATTCCCCATTTTTTGTTGCTGCAATTCCACTTATCATAGCTTAGTCCTTTCATTCTCTCCACGCATGCGCACTCCGCTCTGCCTCGGCACGCGGATCTGCGCACGCGCACTACTCGGTCTACGACCCATCCCCATTTTCTTTATCTCCATCTATGCATAATTTATTGAACCTTATTGGCTGTTTATGTTACAATTGTTCATTGGCTATCTATGTTACCACTCCCCTATTAACTTAATGAGGTTGGTATTATAAATATATATATCTGTCTATCTGCAAATGTTGTTATATGTCCATGCTCTAGTCAGAAGGCAACTCTCCTGAAACGCGTCACTTTTTTGAACAATAAGCATCTATATTATTATATTTATGTTTTAACTGTTTTAATAATTTTTATTTAGTTTTATCCTCAATAAATGTCCATTGCCTGATAAACTGGAGTGAGCAGAATCAGTTAATCTTACACTGGTGTAGACACTCCACCGTTTAAGGCCTTCCAGCGTCCATTAAGGTTAGCCCCCCCCTCCTTTTTTTTCTACATTTTTTGAATACTCATCCACTACCGATCCATCTCTGATGATACCGGATACTTTGGGAGCTTTGGAGCTGCAGGAACGCTTTGAACATTGAGGACCTTCTCTTTGGATTATACGTTGCATACCACCAAGTGGTAAACAGGTGAGCAGTATTGCTTACGTTCTACAACACTACTGTGACGGTATTACACGAGGCGCCGTCCTCTTGTTGTTCTCTTTTGTCTGGGGTGCTAACCTTAATAGGCGCTGGAAGGCCTTAAATGGTGGAGTGTCTACACCAGTGGAAGATTAACTGATTCTGCTGGCACCAGTTTATTAGGCAATGGACATTTATTGAGGATAAAACTAAATAAAAATTATTTAAAAAGTTAAAACATAAATATAATAATAAAGATACTTATTGTTCAAAAAAGTGACGCGTTTCAGGAGAGTTCCCTTCTTCTGACTAGAGCATGGACATATAACAACATTTGCAGATAGACAGATATATATATATAAGACCAACCTCATTAAGTTAATAGGGGAGTGGTACCATAGATAGTCAATGAACAATGGTAACATAAACAGCCAATAAGGTTCAATAAATTATGCATAGATGGAGATGGGTATGAAAATGATATTATAATAAAATGCTTGTGAAAGACTGCACTTACATGTGAGGTGGGAGATGGGAGACACTGGGAGATTGCATCTTGCGCGCCTGTGTGTTGAGTCCATTTAGGGTATGTCACCATGCCACTCACTAGCCTGCCACTGCTGCCGCTGAGTCCACATGCTGTCCCCTATAGTGTCAGGGTCAATTATTGGGTGTTTTAGATGCTATCTAGCCTCACTCGGTCACTCTGTAATCGCCATATTGTTGAACATAATTTTGGCATAATGGTGCGTATAGGCAGCCTCAGAGGCATCCATGCATTCCTGTCCATTTCCGTGGTGTTTCCATCATTTTCTGAGGTTTCCAGGTGTTTGGCAAAGCTTCCCTGTGCAGAGCCTTGGCCCCCTTAAAAAATGCTTGAGTTTCCCATTGACTTCAATGGGGTTCGTTATTCGAAACGAGCACTTGAGCATCGGAAAAAGTTTGACTCGAAAAGCGAGCATGCCAACATTTTAGTGCTCGCTCATATCTAGTTATGGGGCTTATGGCCATTTTTATTGCCATATATACTCGAGTATAAGCCTAGTTTTTCAGCACAAAAAATGTGCTGAAAACCCAAACTTGGCTTATACTCGAGCAATATATAGGTTTTACCAGGTTTTTGTGGTAAAATTAGGGGCCTTGGCTTATACTTGGGTCGGCTTATACTCAAGTATATCCAGTAATTTATGGCTTATACTTGGGTCGGCTTATACTCAAGTATATCCAGTAATTTATTAATGTATTTTTAATTGAATAACATTTTTACTTTGTTATTTCTTCCACCAAGGGACATGAACAAACAAATCTGTCCCCCTATGACCATGGCTGTGTATGACCAGAGGAGGACAGGCTAGCAGGTAGGGCATAATGATAATAATAAGAAGAAGAAGAAGGGGGGGCCTGTCCTGCTGCGCATGGAGGCAGACGTGTAGAGCGCTGGCTCCGCTGCTCAGTGGTCATTAGCGGCTCATAGAGTTCAACCCTTTGGTGGGAATTACACCAGCATATCCCCAAGAGGCCGAGGACCAAGGCGGCAATGGCAAAAGGTCGCAAAAAGAAGAGCCCGCTGAAGCTCACAAAGTTTTTCCCGGCGGCCGAAACTATCCAAGATGGCGCCGACCGCGTGGTGTCTGCTGCGGCCTCAGAACAAGGCAGTGAACCGCCACCTTCTCCACCTCCAGAACCGGAGGATTTACTCCTCTCGGAACCTCTACTCACCATGGAGTCCTCAGTCAGCAGTCCATCATCGCTGATGAGACAAGAGACGGTGCTAGACATGGAAGTCCCAGCTACACCGACCCCGCCGATCATTGTCTCTGCACAGAAGTTCCAACCAGGCCACACACGGCAGGCACCAGGTATGTGGGTTACCCCATCCATTGCCAGCACACCTCTCATTTTCTGAGGTTTCCAGGTGTTTGGCAAAGCTTCCCTGTGCAGAGCCTTGTCCCCCTTAAAAAATGCTCGAGTTTCCCATTGACTTCAATGGGGTTCGTTATTTGAAACGAGCACTTGAGCATTGGAAACAGTTTGACTCGAAAAGCGAGCATGCAAGCATTTTAGTGCTCGCTCATATCTAGTTATGGGGCTTATGGCCATTTTTATTGCCATATATACTCGAGTATAAGCCTAGTTTTTCAGCACAAAAAATGTGCTGAAACCCCAAACTTGGCTTATACTCGAGCAATATATATGTTTTACCAGGTTTTTGTGGTAAAATTAGAGGCCTCGGCTTATACTTGGGTCGGCTTATACTCAAGTATATCCAGTAATTTAT
>CM033645.1:69487182-69649682 GCA_019512145.1 Engystomops pustulosus
AATCTGTCCCCCTATGGCCATGGCTGTGTATGACCAGAGGGGGACAGGCTAGCAAGTAAGGCATAATAATAATAATAATAATAAGAAGGATTCCTGGGGGCGTGGTTTGGCCGCTGAGAAGTATGGCCGCGTGAGGAGAGAGCTCCGACCTAACCACCAGCTCTACAGCGGCAAAACAAGCGGAAAGTTTGCAAAATGCCAAGCAAACCCCAGAACACAGCCCCGGTAGCCTCCGGGAGGAAGCGGGGAGCAAAAGAAACAGCGGGGAAGCTGATCGGGCATTATTTCCCGACAGACGGAGCACGCAGCAAAGATGGCGCCGAGACGACTAAGACAGCGGCGCAGAAAAGCCTTCCCCAGAGAGAGGTTACCTTTCAAAAACCCTCTCCCAGTCAACGCGGAGGACAATCTCCAGCCAAAATGCCGGCGGTAAGCAGATGGAGCACGGACTCGATCAGAAACGGGAATCTGAGAGCAGCATCACCCGCCATTACGGACGAAGAAGTAAGCATGCCGCCATTAAGATTGCAGCTGAACGAGGGGTCAGAGTCTTCATCATCCCCCAGACAAGACCTCTCAGAGGAGTCACAATCACCCACAAATAGCCCGGTGAAGCAAAAGACAAAACGCCAAGATAGTGAGGAGATAAGGAAGGCTCTGCAGCAACAACATCGTACCGATTAAATCGGTGGAGGAAGGATATGAAATCCTAGAATCCTGGGGAATCACTGTTAATAAAGAACGGCAAGTTTACAGTTCAAGCCGCAAAAACCAAGTGGATCCCGAGTGGCACTCAACCTGAGAAGCTTCTACAAATACGCGCAATGTGTAGTAGAAGCTGGTGGAGAATAAGGTCGTCTTGTCCCTCACGTTTCCACTGGGACAGTTACCTGCCCGATGATGTACTACGAGATATCGTGGGTACCTTACACCATGTTGTTGAATTGTTATGTGTATTTTTTTTTTTATAATGAAACAGTTAAGTTGTGAAATGTCTAATGTACCCAATTGTATAGATCTAAGATCACTCCATTTAATACTGGTCCTAAACATCCCTCTAAACTATAGCATTAATAGTCTTTAGTCCCTTATGGCAGTTTCAATATTGTCTATTAATGTGAAAGGACTAAATAGTCCTATGAAACGCTCTATGATGTGGGGAGAGGCGCTAGCAAAGAAATGTGATATACTTTGTATACAGGAAACACACATAGGAAACTCAAACCCTCCAAAAATAACTCACAATTTATTTCCTCATATTCTTCTATCCTCCTTTCCTAAGAAAAAAAGAGGAGTTTTGATTGCACTGAAATCCACTTTAGCAGTCTCCATCACAAAAATAATTATAGACCCCCAAAGTCGTTTTATCATTTTAGTGTGCACTATCAACAATACTCCTTACACAATAGTAAACCTTTATGCACCAAACAAAGGGCAGAAATCATTTCTGCGCAAACTACTGAAACTAGTTAAAACAGTACAAAGTGGCTACTTGCTGATGTGTGGAGATTTCAATGCAATTAATCACCGAACACTAGACACCACATCTAGCTCAGTACATAGGGAAAACACTTTGGGGAAATTCTTCTGGGAAAACAACCTTTACGATATTTGGCGTATCCACCATGCCTCAGAAAAAGATTTCACGTACTTCTCACCAAGGCACAAAATCTACACTCGTATAGACATGTTTATTGTGGATAAAACCTTAATAGATTTAATTTACGCATCTGCTATTGGACAAATACAATGGTCGGACCATGCACCCATTTCAATTTCTATCTCAGATCAACACCTAGGTCAGAACGATTTCGTGTGGAGGGCTGATATGTCAATTCTGTCAAACAGGATAAATGAAGCAAAAATAGAACTAGCCTTGAGAGAATTTTTCAAATTTAATGATAATGGGGAGGTTGATATGTCCTCAATATGGATCACTCACAAAGGCTATATAAAAGATGACATCTCTAAAATAAGTAGTCGGATAAGAAAACTGAGAGAAAAAGAGATCAATTCGTCCTTGAAGAAAATTGCTGAATTAGAAGCAATTAATAAAAAAGCAGTATCACAATCTATACTAGACTCTTTGAAAGAAGAAAGGGACCACCTACATAATCTTTTTCTAAATAAATACGCTAAATCGTTGCAGAGGCTTAAAGTCAAATATTATTCACAAGACCAGAAGGCAGGTTCTCTTTTAGCAAGGAAAATCAAACAAAAAGCCCAAAAATCTAAAATCCCATATATCCATCATCACAAATCAGGAAACAAAATGCTAGCCCCGAGGGATATAGCTAACGCCTTCATGAGTTACTATGCGGACCTGTATAATATAGGGGAAAGTGAAAAGGTTATAACCCCCTCCAAAGACCAAATTCAAAAATTTTTAGAAAAAATGTCACTCCCCAGAGTATCGGAAGAGCAACTCCGCAAATTAAATTCCAAAATTACAGAGAAAGAAATAGCACTAACCATTAAAAAACTCCCATCTCATAAGACCCCTGGGCCAGATGGACTACCAGGTGCCTACTACAAGAAATTTAAAGCAATACTATCCCCCGTTTTAAGCAGAGTATATGAGGAAGCAGCAACTACAGGGAAATTTCCGAGAGATATGCTTTCAGCCTTAATTATCACTTTACCCAAACCTGGGAAAACCCCTACTCGCCCAGAAAATTTTAGACCCATCTCGTTACTTAACGAAGTTATTAAAATATATGCAAGAATTTTAGCTAACAGGCTAAAGGAGGTCCTCCCTAACCTAATAGCCATAGACCAAGCAGGATTTACACCGGGAAGGCAAGCTTCCGACAACACACGGAACACAATTAACCTAATTCAAGCCTGCGAACTAGACAATATTCCAGCAATATTTCTGACTATAGACGCGGAAAATGCATTCGACAGGGTGAATTGGGACTATATCTTTGAAGTTCTACACAAGTTTGGCATAGAAGGCCACATATTTATGGCCATAAAAGCATTATACTCCAATCCGTCAGCTACAGTGTTTGTTAATAATACCCTTTCCCAAAGATTCACCCTGTCGAATGGCACACGTCAAGGTTGCCCCTTATCTCCTATAATTTTTGTACTTTCTATTGAGCCATTAGCTGAATTAATAAGAAACCATCATTCCTGCGCTCTTCACCTATAGGACCCCATTTTCTTCAAATGCTGATACCATCATCAGTATAAATGGGGTCCCAGGAATTGCAATACAACCTTCTTTCTTCCAAAAAGCCACCTACAATTGAATATATTAGATCCTAACTTCTGCAAGTAGCACATAGTCTGTAGTACGTAAGGCCTCTTAAAAAGACAAGAGACACTATGCCCAGCCCAGATGTGCTTAGAACACCATACAAATTGTTAACATGGCATAATACATTCCACTTTTTCTAAAATATTAGAAAATTGGTTAAAGAACACCTTAAAAAATTATGGCCTCACCACCTACGTAATCTTTTTCTAAATAAATACGCTAAATCGCTGCAGAGGCTTAAAGTCAAATATTATTCACAAGACCAGAAGGCAGGTTCTCTTCTAGCAAGGAAAATTAAACAAAAAGCCCAAAAATCTAAAATCCCATATATCCATCATCACAAATCAGGAGACAAAATGCTAGCCCCGAGGGATATAGCTAACGCCTTCATGAGTTACTATGCGGACCTTTATAATATAGGGGAAAGTGAAAAGGTCATAACCCCCTCCAAAGACCAAATTCAAAAATTTTTAGAAAAAATGTCACTCCCCAGAGTATCGGAAGAGCAACTCCGCAAATTAAATTCTAAAATTACAGAGAAAGAAATAGCATTAACCATTAAAAAACTCCCATCGCATAAGACCCCTGGGCCAGATGGACTACCAGGTGCTTACTATAAGAAATTTAAAGCAATACTATCCTCCGTTTTAAGCAGAGTATATGAGGAAGCAGCAACTACAGGGAAATTTCCGAGAGATATGCTTTCAGCCTTAATTATCACTTTACCAAAACCTGGGAAAACCCCTACTCGCCCAGAAAATTTTAGACCCATCTCGTTACTTAACGAAGATATTAAAATATATGCAAGAATTTTAGCTAACAGGTTAAAGGAGGTCCTCCCTAACCTAATAGCCATAGACCAAGCAGGATTTACGCCGGGAAGGCAAGCTTCCGACAACACACGGAACACAATTAATCTAATCCAAGCCTGCGAACTAGACAATATTCCAGCAATATTTCTGACTATAGACGTGGAAAAGGCATTCGACAGGGTGAATTGGGACTATATCTTTGAAGTTTTACACAAATTTGGCATAGAAGGCCACATATTTATGGCCATAAAAGCATTATACTCCAATCCGTCAGCTACAGTGTTTGTTAACAGTACCCTTTCCCAAAGATTCACCCTGTCGAATGGCACACGCCAAGGTTGCCCCTTATCTCCTATAATTTTTGTACTTTCTATCGAGCCATTAGCTGAATTAATAAGAAACCACCAAAAAATATCGGGAATTAAAATAGGCTCACAAAACCATAAAATTTCGTTATTTGCGGATGACATAATTTTAACAATAACAGACCCGGTAAACTCTCTTAAATACATATTTGACACTCTCAATGAATTTGGTAAAGTTTCATTTTACAAAGTGAACCAAGCTAAATCGCAGGCCTTACCTGTTAATATAAAGCCACATACTTTGTACAGTTTAAAAGAACGATATCCACTAGACTGGCAACAAAACCACATCACTTATTTAGGGATAGAATTATCTTACCCAGCTTCTGACCTATATAAGAACAACTTCCTACCCATCCTGACCAAAATTGGGAAAGAGCTAGCAGAATACTCTAAATTTTTATTATCGTGGTGCGGAAGAGTGGCAGCATATAAAATGATGGCCCTTCCAAAAATACTTTATCTTTTTAGAACCATCCCCATCCCATTACCAAATAATTTCTTTACTAAAGCTAGAACACAAATTAGAACGTTTATATGGCAAAGCCAAAGACCCAGAGTTGAATTTCAAACTTTAACTAAACCCAAAAAACTAGGAGGGTTGGGTGTTCCAGAACTAAAAGATTATCATAGAGCCGCAATATTGGACCAAGCTAAGACACGGACCATTTTTTAAAATCTGACATGTGTCTATTTAAGTGGTTGTAACTTTGGAACGCTTTAACATATCCAGTTGATTTTGAGATTGTTTTTTCGTGACACATTGTACTTCATGCTGGTTGAGAAATTTAATAAATATATTTAGTATTTATTTATGAAATAAATGGAAATTTGGCAAAAATTTAGAAAAAAACAATGTTTTCCAAATTCAAAATTTTCTACTTTTTGGAAAGTTGGTCATAGCACTAAAATAACTTGATAACTAACATTTTCCATCAAATGGTAACAGGCAGTGAGTCACCCTGTTCCCCCTCCCCTATCCTCCCCTGCTCTGTCTGTGTGCAATGTATAGTAAAGCATGGCTAGTGTGTGCGATCTGCTGACAATGCTGCATCCTCCTAATATACAGTTGAGAGACACAGACATCTCTACACATGAATCTGACAGTTCTCAGAACATGGAGCTGCGTATCTCTCTAAACACACAATGCCACACACAGGCTGCAGGGGGGCGTGGCCACCAGCACCAGGACGCAAACACATTATACAGCTAACACATTATAACCGGCTGTCAGTCATGCACTGGGGGTTTGGTGTGCCTCCCACTCATGAATAGAGTGGGACCGCTGAATATGATATGCTTCAGTGGAAATTTCACAGGTCATTTGCTTACAGCTTAGGACCTCATTGCTTAGGTTTACGGCATGTAGAGGGGACAATGAAGGGATAGAGGCAATGCGTCTAATAGGACATTATGAAAAATCCTATTTAGTTTAGGGGGGTTATTTTGCATGACGGGTTCTTCTTTAAGTCCGACTAATTAAACTGTTGTCCGTTAGGCAGACCTACGATCAATTGTGTCTCTTTTACATCTCCTATCAAGTTGCTGTAGGCCGGGTTACACACTTGCGAGTGTGATGCCGATGAATTCGCCACCCACACTCGCAACGCATCCTGCGTGGATGCACGGCCCGAACGTGCACAAGGGACTGAACGACAGGCTGAGTTCAGTCTCCGGTTTGCGCATTAGGCCGTCGGCGATCCAGACGAATATGTTGAGAGTGTGATGCGCAGTTCATCGCATCACACTCGCAAGTGTGGAAAGGGCATTAGGAGTCTGACCAGCTGTTAGTCTCCGTTTGACACTTGATTGCGAAAAATTATATTGCATCAGCATTTATTTAAATTAAGAAGCGAATGGATGTATGTGAAAAATAGAGGTTTTATTATTATTATTATATTATATTTCTATGTAATTTTATTGTATTAAAACAAAAAAATCAAACAAAAAACCAAGAAAACACCAAAATACCCAAAAAACAAAAAAAACCGCACAACAAACAAAAAAAAAAAACAAAAACTCAATAACACCAAAACAAAACAATTAAAAAAAAACCAATACAAAAAAACAACAAAAAAAACACCTAAACAAAAAACAAAAAAAAAAAAAAAAAAAAAAAAAAAAAAAAAAAAAAAACACCAAAAAAAAAAAAAAAAGGGGCGGGGGGGGGGGGGCGGGGGGGGGGGGGGGGCGGGGCGGGTGGGGGGGGGGGGGGGGGGGTGGTCGGGGGTGGGGGGGGTGGGGGGGGGGGAGGGGGGGGGGGGGGGGGGGGGGGGGGGGGGGGGGGCGGGGTGGGGGGGTGGGGGGGGGGGGGGGGGGGGGGGGGGGGGGGGGTGGGGGGTGGAGGGGGGGGGGGTGGGGGGGGGGGGGGGGGGGGGGGGTGGGGGGGGGGGGGGGGGGGGGGGGGGGGGGGGGGGGGGGGGGTGGTGGGGGGGGGGGTGGGGGGGGGGGGGGGGTGGGGGGGGGTGGGGGGGGGGGGGGGGGGGGGGGGGGGGGGGGGGGGTGGGGGGGGGGGGGGGGGGGGGGGGGGGGGGGGGTTTGTAAACTTTTAAAGAATTGTTTGGTGCATTTTGCCTGGTGTTTGAGTTGTGGTGTAATGGTTTACGTGACTTTTCATACCTTATTTGAAATTTAGCCCCATCTAGCATAGGCAGTGCCTATAAGCAAATACCGATTTGTGACACTAGTTTTAAATTTATTTTATTATTTTGAACAATTGTAGTTTGTACGGTACAGTGCGGATGTGCTGATGAAGTATTTTTTTTTCTGTTTGCTGTTAGTTGAACCACTGATGTGTTCATTCCCCTGACGTCTTGATTGAAATGATCTACCAGTCTGTCTTCGCACAACTTGATGTAGCCGCTATGAGATAAATTGCTGAGGTTGGAAGTTCACACTGATGTTGTATTGAGATCTATGATGTGCCGTTATTTCTGACAATTACTGTTTGCTTGTCTCCATGTTTGCACTTTGGTGAGAAAGGGACGTCAACTAATTTTCTACTCACCACCTAGAAGGAGCCAAGCAAGTAGGCAGGAAAGATGGGGAAGGGGGTTTAGTCTCAGGGTATAAGGCTCTATAATGCCTCACATTTCCAGACCTTGCACCCCCATGGACCACATTATTAATGCTATCCAGAGGACAATGCTATTTCAGACATCAGGCAAAGGCTGCTGTAGCCACCTTGTTACGGTTCAACATTAAAAAGTTAAAAATGTTGTAAAGGGATAAATTCCTCTTCTGTGTGCCTCTACCTGTGGTTTATGTAAAATTGTTCACTATTTATATATGTTGGGCCTTTAGTAATAAAGATTTACTTTTAATGACTAAGAGAAAGTTTGTGTGCCTTGACCTTGAACCCTCCATAGTGCTAATGGGGGAAACAAATCAGAATCTAAACTATTTTTGGTGTCTAAGACATCAGTGTTCTGACTTCTGAGAAAATAAGTTGCCTGTCAATTTATACCTTGTGCTCTTTTTCCTTTGCTTCCAACCCCCGTTCATACTTTACAGTAAGCCAACAGCAACAAAAATCATTTTGTACACAGAGACTATAAGGCAACAAAAGGAGCAATGTAACATGTGTAGGCATTGTGTAAAATATCGGGTTCAAGCATGAAAAATCGAGAAACTTAACTTTTCTCGTGGAAAATGTTGTATATTTTGATATTAATTTTTTTCCTATATTTTCATAGAGAATTTTTCAATATTTAATCTCATGCCAATCACTTGAGCAAAGAGACCGCGCCAATTATAGCAGATGTGCACAAATACTGCGCATTAAGCGCGGCAGGAAGCAGAGGGATACAGGTTAAAAGTGCAGGGTTAGAATTCAAACCAACCAGGCCGGTGTGAAGGCATGTTATCACAATTAGTTATTCTCTTATGACTGCCTTGATCATCATGGAAACTACAAAAAAAAATTCTCTAGAAAATCCCTAAAAGAAATCTTAGCACTAGTAGTAAAATTCAACTAAAACATACTTACATATCACTGTCTGCTCCTCGATCACGGCGCTGGAAACGCGTAAAAAAGAGATATAAAAGTGCTACGTATATTACACCTTTTTCTTTCCCTGGAGTGTAAAATTAAAACAAACCAAAACCGCTCTAACTGTCACCTTCTGAATCCCGCAAGTGACATCCTGAAACAAGAGATAGTGGCCGCATTATTATGCGGGACCTGGCCATCCTTGCAGGGACTAGATAAACGTATTCTAAGAGTAAAAATTAGCCAGATGCTGTGCAATTTTGACTACTTTGTTTCATTATATGCTAGAAAAATATGTCAAAATTTGGATTTCCAATAGCTCACGGGACAGTTAGAACATCTTTAGGGATTGTACTCCAGCTAGGGAAGATTGATAAGAGCATTACTGGGAAAGCTAGATTTCATCTTCATCAGCGGTTATGAAATGACATAAAAAAATGTGGTTTTGTCTATCAAGATATTGATGACGGAATAGGGAGGGTCTATATCTAGTGGCTCACTGTCTATTTTAGCTTTTTGATGTTTTCATTTAATTTATGACTAAGCCTCATGCTTTTGATGTTAGTGAATTTAAAATCTTTTTAAAGGTCAGATAAGAAGAACTGTACAGATATTCAATTATAAAACGGCAAGAACAGAGTACCCTTCCAGATGCAATCTTTAATCCTATGGCCTGGCAAAAAGGTATAAGTTTTAGTAACAAATTTCATCCCAAAGATCCATATTATGGGTGGTCACCACCATCACAACCCACCCATTACAATAATCATGTGAAACTCCCAAAATAAAAGTAATTTACCACAAAGTTCCCATAAAGGTTTATCAAAAACATACAATTCAAGAAAAAGGATTCCCATGAAGAAAGCCAGTACAGAAGTGATAATCTCATGTGCGTAGATACCACAACACAACTACACTCACTATGTGATATCAAATGCTAATCGCATAATCTAAAGATCTTAGGTCAAATAACATTGTCACCTACACCTATCCACTAACACTAGGACAGGACATCCTGCACAGCTGGAAATGTGGCATGCCCCATTCGGCCACCAGATGGGGCATGCAAGTCCCGAATCCCCCCACATAAGACGAAAAGAGAATGGCGCACGGCACTACTAATCACTGGAGTGAGGTACCAGACTCCCGGCACCTGCGCATTGTGAGCTCAACTGGCTATTGTAAAGATTCTTAGGGAGAATCCCTCCGGGTTTACATACATACAAAGAGGAATTCTGGAGGAGGAAAAAGAAAACGATGAACCCCATATACAGTACCATTACTGCCTGGAAAGGCAACAGTTATCTGTCTCTGTGTATGTAATTAAACCAATTTTGTCGCTATGCGAGATGGATGGGATTGGAGAGTGTGATCAACCGACCAGAGTAATTTATAAACATCTTGCTGGGGGAGAGCACGACCCCCCCATGGTCAGACTACAGGGCTGTTCTTCGTGGTGGTCGAGAGAGACAGAGTGAAAAAGCACATGCATCTGCCACGATGTCAAAGCCCAGTGCCTAAGGCCTACTGCCGGCAAAACAGGGCGAGTCTGGAGAGTCTATCCTATGAGCTGCCGGCCTTCCACACTTGACACGTTCCTGGAAACCATTCCAGCCTTCAACTACTTCAGGCTGGGTGCACCATTCCGGCGGACACTCTCCATGATCCGGCTGTGCTTAATCACCACGGACTTCCCACATCCATTAACCAGGGACCTACTACAGGACAGTCGGGGTTTCCCCAGGGAGAAACCAGTACATAAACTCTCCCTCCTTATTCGTGCCACACAAGGGGGGGACCACAGGAAAGGGATGACAATTTATCCAGGCAGTGGCCAGCGGCCAATTATTGGCACACTGGCCCCTTGAAATCTAACAGAGCGACAAGCATACACTAGGAGGGGGGACGCGCACGCCAAAGATGAGGAAGGAAAGTGAGGATGCTGACCCCGGAAACATGGGTCGCAGGAGCACCCGTGGCAATAAATAACTTATATCAAACACTTATACAGTGCTTTACAATGTCAATCTATTCTTAAAGGAACCTACCACTAAAAGTTTATACACATACATGCACAGCTCAGGGGGCTGGTGCAGAGCATATTTTTGTTAGGGGAACAAAGCCCCCATTGCAGATCTAAGTGATATTAACTAAACTCGCGGCACGGCACATGGTCACGGCGCCCACCATGCGGCGCGCCCTTGCGTGCGCAGGATTCTAAAGTGCTGGAGAGCCGGTGACGTCACGAGCTTCCGGACCCCACGCACATGCTAAATTAGCACGGCCTGTTTCTCCGGCCGCCGAGTTATAAGTTAAATATAAACTTATAAAATCTTGCGATAGGGGATAGTGCAATGTAATGTGTGTAAAACCTACCACTTTTAAGTGTAGGTTTCCTTTAAGGAATACATTACGTAATATAACCCATATCCATCGCATAATGTGATTGCTATATCTGTATGTATTTTTGATTTTGTCATTTATCCCTAATATTATTGTTCTTGTAAGCTGGTTCTGCACTTTTCTGCTATCCCTGCGCTTGTAACACTGATTTCCACACTGTGGGGACTATACGGGTTATCTCATTTTATCTTATTAATACAAGATACTGCATATGTTATTAAGCGTGTAGTGCAGTGTTGGCGAACCTTTAGGCAGCCAAGTGCCAAACTGGCAACCCAAAACCCTGGTTATTTATCGCGAGGTTGCACACTTCAATCATATTGGACTCATGAGGGACCGCAACACCGTAGAAAGATGGAAAAAGTTTCATATGTTACCTCTTCCCAGTTCCCATCTGTACATAATGGGGCCAGCAGGGGTCCTCCAAAAAATAATTCGACCCTGTATAATTCTCCTCTTCCTACAGTCTAAGTAGCAAAGAAATATCAAAATGTGATTGGAAAGGCAGCATCTGGAGTGCTTGTGATAGGGATTTTTTTGCAACAGCCCTCTTGACTTTTTTAAGGTGAGTCCTAATTAACCCTTTCATGATGTCTGGTACCAGGAAAACCGAACATAAAAACTAAGACCACACGTCACTCTTAGTGTATGCAAAGATATCCTCCCGTTTATAATATCTCCAATGATAATACCACAGACAGAAGAGTCAAAAATTCAAAACAGGGAGGCAGCAATCCGTGAAATATTCAGTGTTTGATTTCGCAGTGGCAGATGCAACGTTTCAGCTGTCTCGTTTGCAGCCATTTTCAAGCATAATTAGTGGTAGTACAAGGCGGGTTTATATCCCCCACAGGATGTGGATCATCAACAATTTACCAATGAGTGTATAATATACAATATAAATTCAATGGGACAGTGCCGTAATAAAGTGTTACTTTTTTTTTTTTTTTTTTTTTTTTTTTTCAGTTGTCTCAATGAATCAAAAGTGAAACATAATAAAGTATTACATTATTGCCGTCAGACTTCAGCCCGGGGCTCCCTCATGCCGTAAATAAGGAACAAGGGCGATTGACCAAGCACGTGGCCGGGATAACCCGAACAACAAAAGGGAAAACAGCTAACGGAAGAAAGAGAAATAGAAAGCGGCACACATGCTTTAAAGACCCAACATCAGGACTCAGGCTTACCTCAGTAGATCACGTAAGGCTCACGGGGGGGGCTAGCTGGGACGGCGGATGCAGGGGGTTTGGGGGCGGAAGACCGGAAGGCACCCGTCACGGTCGATTCAGTCATACAGCAACGATAACTACACAAGGGACGCCATACTCTCACGAGAGTGGCCAGACTGGGTAGCGGCAACGTGGAAGTGGGAAAACAAAGCGAGTTGCCAGTATACAGGTAAGTAAGAGAGGAAAGCTGAAGGGAAGGACATCAGGAACATTAATAGTAGTAGAAAACTACCAGTAGTGGCAGATCTGTGTTTAGATCACTTAGATCAGAGGTGAAGTACACCTGAGCAGGTGCCTTTGTTCTCCCGGGTAGTATAAAAGGTTGGTCATATGCGCAGGTTTGCATGGAAATATAAAAAATATTAAAAAATGGGACCATAATGCAGAGTAAAATCAATTGGCAGACGGAACGCACACGGTTGGATGTCCACGCTCCATATAGAGGATGATCTATAGGGAGAAAGAAAGGAACAATAAATGATTGTACATAAAAGAAGGATTTTTTACCATAACCAAAAAAACGGTTCGTACATGTCATCTGTATGTGAGTTAAACATGGGGGAATCAGTGGGCAAACTCATTCAGGTATTCTCATTCATATGAGCACATTGGGTGTAGGGTGTTAAGTCTATAGATCCATTCGGTTTTTTTGGCGATTTTGAGAATATGTGTAGCATCTCACCTCGACGCAGGGGTGGTATGTGATCGGATGATGCAAAATTTCAATTGTTGGTAAGATGCCCCCAATCGGAAAAATGACGAGGGACAGGTAGCAAGTTGGGACATATTTATTGGTAGACCTGTGATTGTGGAATCGAGTCTGCACTCAGTAGTGGTTCCCTATGTACACCTTCGGTCATGGGACAAGTAGTAAAGCATATATCACATGAGTGTTCACAGGTCAGTGGTGTTAATGGTAAATCTCTCCCAGAGAGGGATCAGTAAAGAAAGGGCCTTAAAGCATATAGTTACAATTTTCAATGCTCATGCATGGGTAACACCATGGTTCAGACTCGATGCAACTTCTGTTTCCTATTAATGGGGCCAAAATCAATTTTGACAAGGCAATCTCTCAGTTCTCGGCTCCTGTAAGAGAATAAAGGGGGGGCCATAAAGGCCTTGAATGTCATGATGGTCCGGGAAAGAATGGACAGTGTTTAGAAATCAGATTCGAGATAGATGGACTCTGATGGGCCAAAAAGGGAGACAAATGGAATCCTATCAGTAAGTGTTTGATTCCTAGTTCTAGGTGTCAATAGTGAAGGATATCCAGAAGATAGCTTTTTCCCGGTGTATGCTGTACCAGCTGGGTGGTACCCTCTGGCTACCAATTTGCACACATATCGTCAAGTCTCTGGTACACGCGATTGGGGCTCGTCAACAATCCTCCGAACTTGACCATTTGGCTAAAGGGGGAGGGAATTTACTGTCGTTAGATGTTGCACTCCCGCGGAATATCTTAAAAGGGGATTACGTCAGTGTTTTTACCAATAAATCGTTTTACAATCTATCACCTTCCCACCATCCACATTGGTGTCGTTTGAATGAGAGAAAAACTTTGGTAAATTTGATATCTGGACATTGATGTTAATAATCCAAAAAGGTGAGGAACATGCAAGATTCCCTGTCCAGATCAGAAAAAGATGTCGTCAATAAAACGCCACCACCCAGCACATATGCGATGAGTGGGAGTATATACGGACGTTCATCAAGGTCTGCCATGACCATATTAGCATACGTAGGGGCCATATTGGCTGTAAAAAAATAATCAAATCAAACAGAAAATAATTGCAAGTTCAAAAGATTTCTAGAGATCAGTATGAGGTTGACAGTTTCATGGGAAATATCAGTGGTAGACAAGCCTTTTTTTACCACAGAACATAGCCCCTCTTCATTGAGTGATATTGTATACAGACGGGCGACATCAAAAGAGCCAGAAGAGCATTGGGTGGAATCACTATATCCTGATGTTTAAGAGGAAATCAGAGGGTCCTAATGTAGGATTTAGAGTTCGTAGCAAAAACACAGAGGAATTTATCCACAAATATGGTGCTTGTGAAAGTATTGAGTACTCCCGGCACAGACAGGACAGAAGAGTCATCAAAATATTGTTTATATTAATTTCATGAGAAGAATAGATAAGCGACTCCAGAATATAAACACTGCGAGGGAAAAGATAAGAAGAGGCAATTAGTAGAACAGTGTCAAAGGAGAATCCTCACAGACAAACTTAATAAAAAAACGAACTGAAGTTGAATTATAAATTTAAACTGGCAGTGGTCGCCAACATGTCTGCTGTATATAAGATGGCGGGACAGTAGTAAAGTGGCGCCCGATTAGCCAGTGCGGATCTCATTAACATTGGAACTGAGGAAGATCGTTGAGTTCCTATCTGGTGTGCTGGGGCGATGGTCTGGGGCCCACAAAAGGGTCCGGTCCGCCTCTGGCACCTGTGCCATAGAAACACCCGTTCGCTTACCACTGTGCTAGTGCTATTAAATAGATTACATGGTAAAAGACCAAAATTCATTATTGTGGACATAATATCACTGAAGTTTAAAAAACATGCTGAAGTGCAAATCAATTTAAAACTATATTTACATGTGAAGGGCACAGTTACAACATCATTCACGGTACATCATATACCACAAAATACACACATGTTAACATAAGATATAAAGTGAATAATTATGACATTGCCTCCACCGGATAAACTCATCTCAATAATATAGGGCAGATATAGTAGAGTCTCACATAAGAATCCAGTAATTATTCCTGTTCCTATCTTTGGTAATTTAGCGAGGGTTAGAGTCCCATTCAACAGAGATGTTGCTTATTTTTTATCTTGTTAGTAGAATAATTTTTCCTATTTCTGTCTTTTTTTCTTCTAATCGTATCTCTTATATACGGTATACGTGAAGAAGCCTATGATTCTCCATCCGAACATTCCCACATCAATCTCATCCACAATCTTTGAACACCAATAAGTGAAAACAAAACAGCAACTATTTTTAAACTTGGGACATAGTTCCCAGGTTTACAATCCTTTTGGTTTCTCCTTGTGCCAGATCTTCACAGCGTTCCACTCTGATCCACAAATGGAGGAATCAATTCCTTGAAGGATGGTCAGATTGGATCTATGAAAGATCTTAAAAAGCCAGGGATGGTTTTTAGTTCATTCCACATCTCTTGCTTTCACAATGCAAAATACAATTGGGGCCACATTTACTAAGGTCCGAAACAGAGCGTGTTGTGGGGTTTTGCATTTTTTCCCATTTTGAACGAATTGCCCCGGCACAACTCGACACAAATCGGGGCGTGGACGTCGGACAACCAGAATGATTAAGACAAACCACGGAAATTTTAAAAAGCACATTGTGTTGCAAGATCGCATCACATCCACGGGAAGAAGAAGGTGAATCAGGCGGACCTCAGGGGAAGCGACGGAGAGGAAATTGGACGTCGAGTTTGTTTCTTAATGAATCGCGGCAGACCCGAATCCTCGTCGGACAACGCAACAGCGAGGATCGTGAAGGGCAGGGGTAAGTAAGGGTGCCCCATAGCTTACTCTGAGTTTTAATTCTTAGGCCTTTATTATATCAACCACATTCAACCTGTGCATAAGACACCACACATGGTGGTATGACAAAAATAAACAAAAACATAGGATCCCTGGTGGGGATGCATATACATACAAAGGGTTTAACGGTATAAACCAGCAAACAATTACACAACAATGAAGATAAGGGACTGGATATCGGACGGGCGAAAATATTAATTAAGATGACAAATAGAGACCAAGATATGATAAGGCAGCGTCATTACACTTGAGCCTGTTCAAGATGACGAGAAAATTGATAGGGAAATAATATCTGGGATGATGAGTCCTAATAGACCTTATGTAACCTATTGTACCCTAAATGCCTCAACTCGGAGGGAAATAAAAATTGTTACCCCCTGACTGAACCTGTCCCTAAATGGCCGCATGGTCCTAATAATCTTATTTTCAGATTCAGGGTTACTGAGGAAATCGCACAAAGGGGGTCATTTACTAAGAGTCCGATTCGCGTTTTCCCAAGTGTTACCTGAATATTTCTGATTGCGTTGATTTCCCTGAATTGACCGGGATTTGGCGCACACCAAACGGAATGTGGGCATCGGCGCAGCATGCACGTGATTTTTTTTGCGGACAATCGGGGTGCATGAGCCGAACGAAACCGAGGGATTCTGAAAAAAGACGCCGCCATTTAAAAAAAAAGTGTCGCTCGGACACGCGTTTACCCTCAACCACGATGAACAGTGAACTTCGTGCATTTCCGATGGTCTTCAGCGCAGCAGCGACACCTGGTGGACGATCGGAGGAAACTGCCTTAGTAGAATCCGGCGGACCCGAATCCCGCAGATAACGCGCGCTGGATCGCGAATGGACCAGGTAAGTAATATGCCCCCGTGGGTCCAAAAATCAGAGTTATAAGGTGTACAGAGGCCAAAAGGTGGCATGGCAATCGTAACATGGCATGGTTCGCCTATATAAACAGGTCATGGGGGAAATATATAGGACATATAAAAAACACAAATAAATATATCAAAACAATTAACATTTGACCACAAATCCCATAAGTATCTATATGTAACAAGGGTACTCTCACCCAAATGACCACTGTACTCAAATAGTATGAGTCATTATGTATTGAGTAAAAACATGACTAAAAGTATAACCACAGTATAAACCAAAGTATCTGAGAAATTGCCTCACAACTGTTCCCATAATTAAATATAAATAAACATGGTTTTACTGGATGGATTCTATGCGGCATTGGTTGTGAACATAGAAAGTTCGGTGTACCTATCCTCTTCTCCTCATTCTTTTTTTTTTGTCTAAGGGTCCCAGTTATCCCCTCAGGAATCAGAAACCAGAAGGTTAATAATCTTTAATAATCAATTTGTCTTCAGTTACCCTTACAAAACCAGAAATTCCATTTTAAGTAAGGACTTGTCATTTGTCCCTGTGATTCTTTTATTGGTATAAAGATATACATAACATGCCATCAAGGACAGAAAAGATCTCAATGCCACAGTAACTATACCCAACCAAATAGTCAGCCACAAAATGACAAAACAACATCTGTCTTAAAGAAATCTTCCCTTATCTGAACCACTACAACAAAACAAACTCAATCTTACATCAGAAACATGTGATGTGAAATCCTGTCCAACACAATTCAGCAACATCATTAAAATATAGCATCATTTAATAGCAAACTGCAATCTAAAAAACATTATGAACATAAAGTACAATGCCAAAGTAAAATTGTTCACAAAACATAAATTGGTAATCTCATATTATCACAGGGGATCTGTGTTACCAAACTATTATAAATCACAATATAATGCTAGACCAATGCAAATTACAATCGTTTGACATATGATCACATCATCTGGTAAAGTGAAAAAGTGGCTTAGAGATAACCCATAGTTATAATTACGCAAAGTGTGCAAAAAGGGTATTACAAGAGATAGCGAGTATACTCGCGAGCTGATGCACGTTCGAGTATTAGCATACTCGAAATGGCTATCGCTTGGATAGTATTCCCCTGACTCAGATCGAGCTATTTAAATTAAGAAAAGAAAAGTGAAGAACAGTGAAGAATACAATATAAACCAATGAAACACAATAAAAAGAGTGAAACACAGGATCATTAAGTGGAAAGAAGACAGTGAAAGAACACAGTGAAGAACACATTGCAGATGTTCCGAACATCTGCTAAGAGCACCGAACGGTGGAGGAGCGGAGCGGGGCTGGAGGGCTGGAGCGAAACGGAGCGGGCATACGAGGGGAGGCTGGATCAGGAATGCAAGAGCGGAGGTTTAATGGAGAGCAGAGCTGGGGTGGAGGGGGCATGAGGAGCGGAGCGGGGCTGGAGCAGGAATGGAGGACGGGGGCTGGAGGTGCATGGCGCCGTGAGGAGCGGGCTGAAGGGAGGCTGGAGCGGAACAGGCTGAGCAGGACCAACAGTCCAGACCATGATCACATCACAGCCCACGCCCAAGCACATTAAGAACACAGTGAAGAACAGAGGTGAAGAACACATTGCAGAGTATGGAAACATCTGCAATGTGTCTTCACCATATGTTCTTCAGGATACGATTGTTGAAGAAACCGTTCGGCGCGGCCGTCTTCCGATAAGTTAGCAGCTGACGGAACATCTGAAAAGGGTTCTTCACTGTGTTCTTTGCAATTGGTCTTTCAGTTGAAAACTCTGCCAACCTCTGCAATGTGTCTTCTTCGGTTCTTTCAATGTGTTATTTCATCAAAAAGCTCGAGTCTCCCATTGACTTCAATGGGTTCGTTTATTCAAGACGCGCACTCGACATCGGGAAAAGTCGAGCCAAGTAACGAGCACTCGAGATTTTATGCTCGCTCATCTCTAGTAATTACTAAAATTCCCCAACAACAGATATGTTTTCTAAGTCAGCTTACCCATAATGTGTGATGCGTAGATGAAAGTACCCTGCCGCTCGTTTCATGTTGCCGCTTCCTCAGGGGGCCTGTGTGTGCATGTGGCCATATGCATTTTATTCCTCCAAGACCATGTGAGGGGATTTAATTGTCCTGATTTGTCCTCCAGCTAATTGTTTCAGACTGCTAACAAATTTGTGAATTCTAACTACGAACGAGCTGACAGAGGAAGAAAGGTGGTTGATCTAGGCCTAATGGATTAAGATAAGCCCACACTTGGGTTAATGGTCTGGTTCCAGAAGTAAGTCTACGGGCTAGTGGGGTCTCGTTCTCAGAATCTATGGGGCATCCCATTAACCTGTGACTATTTTAGGTGTGGATAGGGATAAGGAGGTATAGATAGCGGCATTCAATAGGGATTATTCTCCTTGAAAAGCTGTAGGGTGAAATGTGTTTGGTGGCTGACGGGAAGGTGAATTAATATGGGTAGAGACCTTAGTGTCGAATGATGGAGGAAAACGTTCTTATATAAATGTCATAACTTACTATATGTGTAGCGAGTTACGGTTTAGGTGACAATGTTAATTAAACAAGGGTGACAAGTCCTCTTAATGTTCAAAATGGCTGCTTAAAGGGTTAAATGTATGCTTAGTTGGTTTACACTAGAAAACGGACGAGGGCTACTCCTGCCAAAACATGATAGTCATTTTAGCTGTAAAAGGAAGGATGTTTAACATTCAAAACGCAGCCATTTGCAGCCATTTTTGCTTAAGGCTCAGCCCAGAAGTAACATTGTTACTATTGAAGCAATCTGAGACAGTTTTTTGTTTTTAATTTTGGCTGTTAAGTTATGCATTTATTTACAAAAAGAGGAAAAAAATTATGAATTTGAAAATTTGCCTTCCATTTCAGGCAGATAGATTTTCAGCCTAAATAAAACTGCGAATAAACATTTCCCATGTGCCTCCTTTATACTTTAATAATGTTGAAAGTAGGGATAAATTATTTGATGTCACACGCTTTCCGTATTTTCAGAATTGACTATTTTGGGATAATACTGTTTTGAAGGAAATTTTTAATATTAGCATTAAAAATCCCTTATATAATCAAACCATTTCCACCCTCAAGCTATCAGAAACAACTTTTGGAAAATGTTATGCCCCTTGAGATTCTTCATAGTATGAATCAAAATGGAGGTGAATTACATCTAAAATTATCTTTTAACTCATCTTTTCTCACCTCCTTAAGTGCACCTCGGGTGCCAGACCGTCCCCACTGCCTTACACGTAGTTCATAGCGGCCTCCACAGTTGTCTGAGAGCTGGCCTCCACACGTGTCTCCATAGCAGCCTACAGGACACCGTCTCCAAAGCAGCCTCCAGATGCCGTCTCATAGCGGCCTCCACACGTTGTTCTCCATAGCAGCCTCACATGTCGTCTCCATAGCTGCCACCAACACATTGTCTCAATAGAAGCTCCCCCATTGGTCTCCATGGCTGCCTCCAAAAGTCGTCTCCATAGCTGGCCTCCACATGTCGTCCCATTAGCAAAGAGCTGTGTCATGCTCATTTTCGGTTGTTTCCCCAAGATACGATAGGGAATGGTCACTCTGTCGCCGCCTGCTGTGTTATCGACTAAATATACCGTCAAACCTTTGTCAATGGGGAAAGCATTTCAGCGCTTCTTGCTTACCTCCTTTGGGTTCCTCTTGCCGCCATACAGGCCAAATAAATGAACTTAAAGTGCTCACGTTGTGCCTGCCAAAGGATTTTTTTAATTGGTTTGAAGCCTCAGTCCATTGTATTCAAAAAATGTGAGAAAAAAGGAGGGGTTGATAACCTTAATAGGCGGCTGGACGGCCTTAAATGGTGGAGGGTCTACAACATGGAGATTAACTGCTCTGCTCACACCAGTTTATCAGACAATGGACATTATTGAGATTAAACTAAATAAAATTATTAAAACAGTTAAAAACATTAAATATAATATATAGATACTTATTGTCAAAAAAGTGACGCGTTAAGGAGAGTCCTTCTTAGACTAGGCATGGACATATAACAACATTTGCCCAGATAGACAGAGATATATATATAAGACAAACCTCATTAAGTTAATAGGGAGTGGTACCATAGATAGTCAAGAAACAATGGTCACATAAACAGCCAATAAGGTTCAATAAATATGCCATAGATGGAGGTAAGCAGGGGTATGAAAATGATACTATAATAAGATGCTTGTGAAAGACTGCACTTACATGTGAGATGGAGACACCGGCAGCGTGCGCACGCCTGCAAAAGAGTGGCGCACGCGCCAAAAGAAAGTGGGGAGGGTGTAGACTCGAGTAGTGGCGTGCGAAGCTCGGTGCTGAGGCAGGTGCGACCAAGTGCGCATGCGTGGAGAGAATGAAAGGACTAAGCTATGATAAGTGGAATTGCAGCAACAAAAAATGGGGAATGGAACCAATGTGCATAAATCGAGTGTAAATGAAGGAAGGAAAAAAGAGATGGTAGAATAAATATGTATATATATAATTATACTATATATATATATATATAGATATATATATATCATCACCGGCCACTTTATAGGTACCACCTGTCAACTGCTCGTTAACACTTAATTCTAATCACCTCACATGGCGGCAACTCAGTGCATTAGGCATGTAGACATGGTCCAGACATACTCCTGCAGTTCCAAACCGAGCATCCGTATGGGAAGAATGGTGATTTGAGTGCTTTGAACGTGGCATGCGTTGCCGGTGCCAGAAGGCTGGTCTGAGAATTTCAGAAAATGTTGATTCCTGGGATTTAACGCACAACCTCTCTAGGGTGTACACGAGAATGAGTCCGCAAAGAAAAAAACATCAGTGAGCGGGCAGTTCTGTGGGCAGAAAGCCTTGTTGATGCCAGAGGGTAGAGGAGAATGGGGCAAGAAGGGTCGAGCGGATAGAAAGGCAACAGTGACTCAAAATCACCACCCGTTACAACCAAGGTAGGCAGAAGGAGCAGCTCTGAACGCCACAGTACGTCGAAACTTTGAGGGCTGGGGCTACAGCAGCAGAAGACCACACCAGGTGCCAAGCCTTTCAGCTAAGAACAGGAACTGAGGCACCATTGCACAAGCTCATCGAAATTTGGACAGTAGAAGATGGAAAAACATTGCCTGTTATGATGAGTCTCGGTTTTGTGCGACAGTCGGATAGTGGGTCAGAATTTGCGTCAACAACATGAAAGAATGGATCCATATTCCTGCCGTGGATCAACGGTTCAGGCTGGGGTGGGTGGTGTTCATGGTGTGGGGAAATTTTCTTTTGCACTCTTTTGCCCCTTGGTACAAATTGAGCATGTGCAACGCCACAGCCTACCGGAGGATTGTGTGACCATGTTCATCCTTTAGACCAAAAGTACCCAAACATTGATGGTACTTTCAGAGGATAATGGCCGTGTCATAAAGCTGGAATCATCTCAGGAGGTTCTTGAACATGAAAATGAGTTCACGGTACTCAAATGCCTCCACAGCACCAGATCTCAATCAATAGAGCATCTTTGGGATGTGGTGGAAAGGGAGATTCGCATCATGGATGTGCAGCGAAAATCTGCGGCAACTGTGTGATGCCATCATGTCAATAGAACAAAATCTCTGAGGAATGGTTCCAGCACCTTGTTGAATCTATGCCACAAAGAATTGAGGCAGTTGAAGGCCAAAAAGGGGGTCCAACCCGTTATAGCATGGTGTACCAATTAAAGTGGCGGTGTGAGTGTAAATATATATATATAAATATAAATATATATATTATATATATTATATATAGATATATATATATATATATTTAATTAATATCTTAACTATTACTACCTTCATGATACTATGATATTTAGGCACCGCATACCACATTTGTTAAATCAATGTGCATTTTAATATAATGAATTATAATCCATATGGCCATATATTTACTAATGCACTTATTTAAGTATTTAGTTGTATCTGGTATTAACTATTTAATTATTATAATGGCATCCAGCTAGAATATATTTATGTTTATATTTTGACTATATTATGTATTTATGTTGTTTAATGAACTTATAATACGGACCATCAGTAGTATTTATCTACCATCTCTTCTTCCTTTCTCATTAAAATCTCTATTTATCACATGGTTCTCATTCCCCATTTTTGTTGCTGCAAATCCACTATCATATCTTATTCCTTTCATTCTCTCCACGATTGGCATCCGCTCTGCCTCGGCACGCGGATCTGCGCACGCGCGCACTACTCGGTATAGACCAATTCCCATTTCCTTTATATCCATTATGCATAATTTATGAACTTATGGCGGTTGATGTTACAATTGTTCAGTGGATCATGTTCCCACTCCATAACTTAATGAGGTGGTATTATAAAATATATTATATCTGTCTATCTGCAAACGTTGTGATAGTGTCCATGGCTCTAGTCAGAAGGGCAACTCTCTGAAGCGTCACTTTTGAACAATAAGCATCGATAGTATATATTAGTTTTAACTGTTTAAATTTTTATTTAGTTTATCTCAATTTTAAATTGTCATGCCTGATAAACTGGGGGAGTGAGCAGAATCAGTAATCTTACACTGGTGTAAGACACTCCCACCGTTTAAGGCCTTCCAGCGTCCATTAAGGTTACCCCCCCTCCTTTTTTTCTACAATTTTGAATACTCATCAACTACCGATCCATCTTGATGTACGATACTTGGGAGGCTTTGGGCTGCAGGAACGGCTTTGAACATTGAGGACCTTCTCTTTGATTATACGTTGCATACCACCAAGTGGTAAACAGGTGGCATATGCTTTACGTTCTACAACACTACTGTGACGGTATTACACGAGGCGCCGTCTCTTGGTGTTCTCTTTTGTCTATATGGGTTGAGTCCATTTAGGGTATGTCGCCATGCCATCACTAGCCTGCACGCTGCCGTGCCTCAGCATGCCATCCCCTTAGTGTCAGGGTCAAATTATTGGTGTTTAGATGCTATCTCGCCTCACGCGGTCACCTGTTAATCGCATGCTGTTGCCCATAAGTTTGGCATATGGTGCGATTGGCAGCCTCAAAGGCATCCAGCATCCTGTCCATTCCGTGGTTTCCATCATTTTCTGAGAGGTTCCAGGGTTTGGCAAAGCTCCTGTGCAGAGCCTTGTCCCCCTAAAAATGCTCGAGTTTCCATGACTTTCAATGGGGTTCGTTATTTGAAACGAGATTGAGCATGGAAACAGTTTGACTCGAAAAAGCGGGAGCAGGCAAGCATTTTAGTGCCGCCTCATATTAGTAGGGGCTTATGGCCATTTTATTGCCATATATACGCGAGTATAAGCCTGTTTTTCAGCAACAAACATGTGCTGAAACCCCAAACTTGGCTTATACTCGAGCAATATATATTTTTACCAGGTTTTGTGGTAAAATTAGAGGCCTCGGGGGCTTATACTTGGGTCGGCTTATAATCAAGTATATCCCAGTATGATTAAGTATTTTTAATGAAGAACATTTTTACTTGTATTTCGTCCACCAAGGCTCTTAAGGAACAAGCAAATCTTACCCCTATGGCCTGGCTGTGTTATGCCCAGAGGGGGAAAAGGTAGCAAGTAAGGCCTAATCAATAATATAATAATAAGAAGGATTCCTGGGGGGCGTGGTTTGGCCGCTGAGAAGTATGGCCGCGTGGGAGAGAGCTCCACCTAACCACCAGCCTCTACAGCGCAAAACAAGGGAAAGTTTGCAAAAAAAGGCCAAGCAAAACCCCAGAACACAGCCCCGGTAGCCTCCCGGGAGGAAGCGGGGAGCAAAAGAAAAAGGGGGAAGCTGATTCTTTTTCCCTAGGGCATATTTCCCGACAGACGGAGCACGCAGCAAAGATGGCGCCGAGACGAATAAGACAGCGGCGCAACCGAAAAAGCCTGCCCCAGAGAGAGTTACCTTTCAAAACAACCCTCTCCCAGTCAACGCGGAGGGACAATCTCAGCCAAAATGCCGGCGGTAAGCAGTGCGAGCACGGAATCGATCAGAAACGGGATCTGAGAGCAGCATCACCCGCCATTCGGACGAAGAAGGACGGCAGGGCCGCCATAAGATTGCAGCTGAACGAGGGGTCATAGCTTATAATCCCCAACAAGCCTATCAGGGAGTCAAAATCCCCACAAAAGCCCGTGAAGCAAAAGACAAACGCAAAGATAGTGAGGAGCTAAGGAAGGCTCTGCAGCAGGAATTGGAGTAAACTGTGATTCTTATGACCGCTTTAGAATTTCAGCCTCTGAAAAGACCGGTAAGAGCATAATTGAAGATATGTTAGAGCCTCCGCTACATCACTGCCCCACAAATGACATAAACATCATTGGTGAAACGCTGAAAAATCTCTAAACGAAAATAGGAGACGGGTCTCCATACATGAAGAAAAACAGCTTCTTGTCGCAACTTCCCACAACGCATTGGTAGACCACATACGCTAGGGAGATACAGTCTCAGCTATTCAAAGAAAATTTGACGGACTCTGAGGGACAGGAGACAGACGAAACAAACGTCAAGGTTTAGAGTATTTCTTAGAGAGTGTTCCAAACTACACCTCAAATCCTTGGTACACAGTTAACAAAAATGTTACTCCGAATTGGGCGGACTATGAATTTGTATTGATAGGGCCATAGGGTCCCCAAAAACCGAGCAACCTTCAAGAGCTGTTCCACGGGGATGTACTGCAAGTTTCCTTCTACCATGAAAGCACAGCTGCAGAACAGTCTAGAAAGACTACAAACCATACCTGCTCGTATGAGAAGGTGAAATTGTATCGTAGACCTCTCGGCGGCACTCTCCAAGTGAGACGTCAGTTGCATCGATAACCTCTATCTTAAGAGAAAATGAAATCCTCTATAGGTGGGGATTTCCCACAACGATCTTCGTCAAGAGGACAAAACAACATCGTACCGATTAATCGGTGGATGAGGATATGAAATCCTAGAATCCTGGGGAATCACTGTAACAAAGAAGGAAAGTCACAGTTCAAGCCGCAAAAACAAAGTGGATCCCGAAGTGGCACAACCTGAGAAGCTTATAAAAATACGGCGCAATGTGTAGTAGAAGCTGGTGGAGAATAGGTAGTCTTGTCCCTCACGTTTCCACTGGGACCATTTACCTACCCGATGATGTACTACGGATATAGTGGGACCTTATACCATGTTGTTGAAGTGTTATGTGTACTTTTTTTAAATGAAACAGTTAAGTGTGAAGGTCTAATGTACCCAATTGTATAGATCTAAGATCCATTCCATTTAATATTGGTCCTAACACCCTTAAACTATAGCATTAATAGTCTGTAGTCCTTATGGCAGTTTCAAATTGTCTATTATGTGAAAGGGGGACTAATAGCCTATAACGCTCTATTGTATGTGGGGGAGGCGCTAGCAAGAAATGATGATATTACTTTGTATACAGGAAAACAAATAGAAAAACTCAAACCTCCAAAATAACTCACAATTATTCTCATATTCTTCTATCCTCCTTCCTAGAAAAAAAGAGGAGTTTGATTGACACTGAAATCCCACTTTAGCAGTCTCCATCACAAAAATACTTATAGACCCCCAAAGTCGTTTTATCATTTTAGTGTGCACTATCAACAATACTCCTTACACAATAGTAAACCTTTATGCACAAACAACGGGCAGAAAAATCATTGCTGCGCAAATACGAAACTAGTTAAAACAGTACAAAGTGGCTACTGATGATGTGGGAGATTTCAATTGCAATTAATAACCGAAACATAGACACAACATCTAGACTCAGTAATAGGGAAAAAATTTGGGGAATTCTTCGGGAAAACAACCTTTACGATATGGCGTATCCACCAGGCCTCAGAAAAGAGTTCAGTACTTTCACCAAGGCACAAAATCTACACTGATAGACATGTGTATTGTGGATAAAACCTTATAGATTTAATTACGCATATGATATTGACAAATACAATGGTCGGAACATGCACCCATTTCAATTTCTATCTCAGATCAACACCTAGGTCAGAACGATTTCTGTGGAGGGTGATATGTCAATCTGTCAAAAGGATAAATGAAGCAAAAATAGAACTAGCATTGAGAGAATTTTTTCAAATTAATGTAATGGGGAGCGGAGGTGATATGTCCCAATATGGATCACCCATAAAGGCTATAAAAAGGATGAATTCTCTAAAATAAGTAGTCGGATAAGAAAAATGAGAGAAAAAAGAGATCAATTCGCCGTGAAGGAAAAATTGCGAATTAGAAGCAATTAATAAAAAAGCAGTATCAAATTATACTAGATCTTGAAAGAAGAAAGGGCCACCTTTACATAATCTTTTCTAAATTAAATACGCTAATCGTTGCAGAGGCTTAAAGTCAAATAGTATTTCAAAGACCAGAGGCAGGTTCTCTTGTAGCAAGGAAATCAAACAAAAGCCCAAAATCTAAAATCCATATATACATCATCACAAATCCAGGAAACAAATGCTCAGCCCGAGGGATATAGCTAACCTTCATGAGTTACTATGCGGACCTGTATAATATAGGGAAAGTGAAAGGTTAATAACCCCTACAAAGACCAAATCAAAAATTTTTAGAAAAAATGTCACTCCCCAGAGTATCGAAGAGCAACTCCGCCAAATTAAATTCCAAAATACAGCAAAAAGACATAGCAAAACCATAAAAAACATCCCATCTCATAAGACCCATGGGCAGATGGACTACCAGGTGCTACTACAAGGAAATTTAAAGCCAATACTATCCCCCGTTTAAGCAGGTATAGAGGAAAGCAGCCCACTACAGGGAAATTTCCGAGAGATATGCTTTCAGCCTAATTATCACTTTACCCAACCTGGGAAAACCCTCTCGCCCAGAAAATTTAGAACCATCTCGTTACTTAACGAAGTTATTAAAATATATGGCAAGATTTAGCGAAACAGGCTAAAGGAGGGCCTCCCTAACCTAATAGCCATAGACCAAGAGGATTACCCGGGAAGAAGCTTCGACAACACACGAACCAATTAAACCTAATTCAAGCCTGCGAACAGACAATATTCCAGAATATTTCTGACTTAGACGCGGGGGGAAAATGCATCGACAGGGTGGAATGGGGACTATATCTTTGAAGTTCTACACAAGTGTGGCATAGAAGGACCACATATTATGGCCATAAAAGCATTATCTCCAAATCTGTAAGCCTTACAGTGTTGTTATTAATACCCTTCCCAAGATTCACACTGTCGAATGGCACACGTCCAAGGTGCCCTATCTCTATAATTTTTGTACGTTCTATTGAGCCATTAGCGAATTAATAAGAAAACCAACAAAAAATATCGGGAATAAAAAGGCCCACAAAACCATTAAAATTCGTTATTTGCGGAGACATAATTTTAACAATAACAGACCCGGTAAACTCTCTTGAAAGTAAATAGTGAAAAGTGACCTACTAACACTCTATCTCTACGTCTTCACATTCACAACCTACGTCCCCATCCTCCTTTACTTTCGTGGTGGTTGTTCGTTTTTGGTCTTCTAGTCAATGAATGGTAAAGTCGCATTTTATAAGTAACCAAGCAAATCGCAGGCCTTACATGTAATATAATCCACATACTTTGTACAGTTTAAACCCTCACGCTGAAGCATTTTCACCTTCCTGACACGGACCATTTGTAAAAATCTGACATGTGTCTATTTAAGTGGTTATAAACTTTGGAACGCATTTAACATATCAGTTGATTTGAGATTGTTTTTCGTGACACATTGTACTTCATGCTGGTTGAGAAATTTAATAAATAATTAGTATTTATTTATGAAATAAGGGAAATTGGCAAAATTTGAAAAAAAACAAGTTTATGTTTTCCAAATTCAAAATTTTCTACTTTTTGGAAAGTTGGTCATAGCACTAAAATAACTTGATAACTAACATTTTCCATATGTCTGCTTTAACTTGGCATCATTTTTCAAACATCTTTTCCTTTATTTTGGATGTTAGGAGGCTTGTAACTTTAGGTGCAATTTTTCAGATTTTTACGAAAATCATCAAAACCTACTTTTGGAGGGTCAATTTAGTTAGAAGTGACTTTATAAGGCCCACATGACAGAAACCCCCCACAAATGACACCATTTTAGAAACTACACCCCTCAAAATATTCAAAACAATCTTTGGGAATTTTGTTAACCCTTTGAGCGTTTCATGAGCGTGAAAGATAAATGAAAGTGAAATTAGAGAAATGTAATTTTATCTTACTATAGATTCATTTAACACTAAAATTTGCACCTTCACAATGGGTTAAAAAGGAAAATGCATTTTAAAATGTTGAGGGCAATTCCTCTTGAGTATGCCAATACCCATTTTGTCACTGTACCCTGCTGTACGGGCACAGTGGGGCACTTGGAATGGAAAGAGCGTTGTTTCGTTTTTGCAGGGCAAATATGGCTGAAAAAGTTTACATGTGTCAGGATGCATTTGGAGAGCCATAGTGGTACCAAAACAGAGGAAAGCCCCAACATGAGACACCATTTTGGAAAGTACACCCCTTGGAGAGTTTAGCAATGTGTAATTTGTGTATTTTCCCCAATAGGTGTTTGATTCAATTAGGCCCCAAAAGGGAAAAAAGGTGAAAATTTTCTCAAAAAAGTCACTTTTACCCCAAATTTTTGTAAGCCACAAGGGATAAAAGATGAAACAACCCCATAAATGTGTAAAACTATTTCTCCTAAGCACAGAACTGCACCACTTTTGCATATAAAGTGTTGTATGGGTGCACAGTAGGGCTCAGAAGGGAAAGAGGGGCTTTGGCCTTTTAGAAGCCAGATTTGACAATCATCCTTTACATGTGTCAGGATGCATTTGGAGAGCCCTAGTGGTACCAAAACAGAGGGGAACCCCAACAAGTGTCACCATTTTGGAAAGCACACCCCTTAGAGAATTTAGCAAGGTGTAATATGTGTATTTGTCCGTAAAGGTGTTTGATTTAATTAGGACTTAAATAGATAAAAGGTGAACATTTTCTTATAAAGGTCATTTTACTCCTAATTTTAGATAGCCACAAGGGATAAAAAAATGTAATAACCCCTCAAAATGTGTAAACCTATTTCTCTTGAGTGTAGAAGTACCCCACATGTGTATATAAAATGTTGTATGGGCGCACAGTAAAAGGAAAGGGGAATGTTTGCCTTTTAGAAGCCAAATTTGACAGAAATGTTTGACATGCATTTGGAGAACCCTAGTGGTATAAAACAGATAAGAATCCGAAAAGTGACCCTGCAGTCTGATTTAGGAATCTTGATATTCTAAAAGAAAAAAAAAAAAAGTTAACTTAAAACCCAGAATACAGCGATGAAATACCACCGCATGCAGGATACAAAGTTGAATATGACCCCATCCCATGAGAGTGTCATTACTGATAACATTCGTAATTGTCATTTTTACTTCAACCCTATGGAAAGATCTCAAGCTTCAAGGTCTGTCCTCACAAAATAAGATTGGGAAGGGGAGACCACTCAAGCAGGGTTGAAAGAGCTGACCCCATTCCCTTTAACCCCTTAACGCTGAAGCCACTTTTCACCTTCCTGACACGGCCCATTTTTTTAAATCTGACATGTGTCTATTTAAGTGGTTATAACTTTGGAACGCTTTAACATATCCAGTTGATTTTGAGATTGTTTTTTCGTGACACATTGTACTTCATGCTGGTTGAGAAATTTAATCAATATATTTAGTATTTATTTATGAAATAAATGGAAATTTGGCAAAAATTTTGAGAAAAACAATGTTTTCCAAATTTTCTACTTTTTGGAAAGTTGTTCATATCACTAAAATAACTTGATAACTAACATTTTCCATATGTCTGCTTTAACTTGGCATCATTTTTCAAACATCTTTTCCTTTATTTAGGAGGTTAGGAGGCTTATAACTTTAGGTGCAATTTTTCAGATTTTCACGAAAATCATCAAAATCTAAGGCCTACATGACAGAAAACCCCCACAAATTACACCATTTTAGAAACTACACCCCTCAAAATATTCAAAACAACCTTTGGGAATTTTGTTAACCCTTTGAGCGTTTCATGAGGGTGAAAGATGAATGAAAGTGAAATTAGAGAAATGTAATTTTATCTTACTATAGATTCATTGAACACTAAAATTTGCACCTTCACAATGGGTTAAAAAGGAAAATGCATTTTACAATATTTAGGTCAATTCCTCCTGAGTATGCCAATACCCATTTTGTCACTGTACCCTGCTGTACGGGCACAGGGGGGCACTTGGAATGGAAAGAGCGTTGTTTCGTTTTTGCAGGGCAAATATGGCTGAAAAAGTTTTCATGTGTCAGGATGCATTTGGAGAGCCATAATGGTACCAAAACAGAGAAAAGCCCCAACATGAGACACCATTTTGGAAAGTACACCCCTTGGAGAGTTTAGCAACGTGTAATTTGTGTATTTTCCCCAACAGGTGTTTGATTCAATTAGGCCCCAAAAGTGAAAAAAGGTGAAAATTTTCTCAAAAAAGTCACTTTTACCCCAAATTTTTGTAAGCCACAAGGGATAAAAGATGAAACAACCCCATAAATGTGTAAAACTATTTCTCCTAAGCACAGAACTGCACCACTTTTGCATATAAAGTGTTGTATGGGTGCACAGTAGGGCTCAGAAGGGAAAGAGGGGCTTTGGCCTTTTAGAAGCCAGATTTGACAATCATCCTTTACATGCGTCAGGATGCATTTGGAGAGCCCTAGTGGTACCAAAACAGAGGGGAACCCCAACAAGTGTCACCATTTTGGAAAGTGCACCCTTTGGAGAATTCAGCAAGGTGTGATATGTGTATTTACCCCTACAGGTGTTTGCTTCAATTAGGTCCCTAAAAGGAAAAAGGTGAACATTTTCCCAAAAAAGTCACTTTTACGGCTAATTTTTGTATCCCATAAGGCATTAAAGATGAAACAACCCCAAAAAATGTGTACTAGCATTTCTCCCGAGTATAAAATTGCCCCACACATGCAAATAAAATGTTGTATGGGTACGCAGTGAAGCTCAGAAGGGAAAGAGGGGTGTTGGCCTTTTAGAAGCCAAATTTGACAGACATCCTTTACATGTGTCAGCATGCATTTAGAGAGCCGTAGTGGTACCAAAACAGAGGGGAACCCCAACAAGTGTCACCATTTTGGAAAGCACACCCCTTAGAGAATTTAGCAAGGTGTAATATGTGTATTTGTCCGTAAAGGTGTTTGATTTAATTAGGACTTAAATAGATAAAAGGAGAACATTTTCTTATAAAGGTCATTTTACTCCTAATTTTATATAGCCACAAGGGATAAAAAAATGTAATAACCCCCCAAAATGTGTAAACCTATTTCTCTCGAGTGTAGAAGTACCCCACATGTGTATATAAAATGTTGTATGGGCGCACAGTAAAAGGAAAGGGGAATGTTTGCCTTTTAGAAGCCAAATTTGACAGAAATGTTTGACATGCATTTGGAGAACCCTAGTGGTATAAAACAGAGAAGAATCCGAAAAGTGACCCTAATCTTTGAATGCACACCCCTTAGAGAATTTTGCAATGTGTAATATATGTATTTGCCCCTATAGGTGAATGATCCAATTAGGCCCTAATCATTAAAAAGGTGAAAATTTTTCCTATAAATGTCACTTTACCCCTAATTTATGTAAGCCACAAGGGATAATATATTAAATAACCCCAAAAAAGGTGTAAAACTATTTCTCCCGAGTGTAGAAGTACCCCACATGTGCATATAAAATGCATTATGGGCGCACAGTAGAGGAAAAGAGGAATGTTTGTCTTTTAGAGGCCAAATTTGCAAGAAATCCTTCACATATGTCAGGATACATTTGGAGAGCTGTAGTGGTACCAAAACAGAGGAAAACCCGAAAAGTGACCCTAATTGTTGAATGTACACCCCTTGGGGAATATAGCAAGGTGTAATATGTGGTGTAGTGTAATACACGTGGTGAAATGAGCATTTTGAACATATAGGTGGTTTCCAAATATGATGTGCAATGGAGTCCAAGATGGAAATTTCAATTATTTCTGGAAAGTTCAGTGCCCGTTATGTGGTGCCCCTTATGAAATAATGGAGGGGTATAGGGAGCAACGGGACATAACAGTTGTTACAATTATTCATTTTACCGAAATTAATTCACAACAGGTTGGGCGTGAATTGTGAATGTCTAGTGTATAAGGAGGTAGAATATACCAGGGGACCAACTAAACTTTTGTCACTCTGGAGGTGTCGCAGGTCTCTTAGCATGTAGTGTCCATCCTTAGTATGTAGTGTCCATCCTTAGTATGTAGTGTCCATCCTTAGTATGTAGTGTCCATCCTTAGTATGTAGTGTCCATCCTTAGTATGTAGTGTCCATCCTTAGTATGTAGTGTCCATCCTTAGTATGTAGTGTCCATCCTTAGTATGTAGTGTCCATCCTTAGTATGTAGTGTCCATCCTTAGTATGTAGTGTCCATCCTTAGTATGTCCAGAACTAAAAGATTATCATAGAGCCGCAATATTGGACCAAGCTAACTACTGGTGGAAAGGAGATAAAGACAAAAAATGGTGCAAACTAGAGGAAGAATATGCACAAACATACCCACTCCAGATTAGGATTCTAAATAGTATAACAAAAAATAGCCTAAAACCCCCAAAATTACTCACAATACAAGCAACAGACAACGCATGGAAAGAACTATGTTCCTCAACAGAAGAGCTAATCAATATATCTTTAAACATGTTCCCCTTAGAATTTCTAGAGCATAATTTGCAAAATCTTAATCTAAAACAATGGAAAAGCCAGGGGATAAGTAAACTATCTGAAATAGTGGAAGGTAGGAAACTAATCTCATTTTCAGCCTTACAAAGTAAGTTCCACTTATCACAATCCGAAACCTTCAACTATCTCAGAATACATAATTTTATGAACAAATTTCTTGATCAGTCACCCCAAATTAGTCAGCGTGTACTAGACTACCTGAAAGGAGGAACCGTGAAGAAGGGGATCACATTTTATTACTCCCAGCTAGGAAACAAAGCGACTTTCAGAAAACTCAAACACATGATAGCATGGGAAAAATAAATGGGTATTACTCTCACAGATAACCAATGGAAAGAAGCAGTAGCATTAGCTCACTCAACCTTTAGATGTACTTCCCACCAAGAGACCATTGTAAAAACTCAAATGCGTTGGTATTACACCCCCTCCAGATTACATAAATGCTTTCCAAACACTCCACCAGGGTGTTGGAGACTATGCGGTCAAAGGGGAACGCTACTTCATATATTGTGGGCATGCCCAAGGATTCGACCCCTCTGGGAAATAGCTTTTGACATTCTTAAAAAATTAGGGATTGAAAATGTCCCCTTCTCTCCGGAAACGGCACTACTATTGATTGGGGTGAGTGAGTTCCCCAGGAAAATACGCACCATTACTGCACATATTCTAATGACAGTTAAATTGCTTATAACAAGACATTGGAAAGAAGTCAATCCACCCAATATACAAGAGGCGATAGCCCAATTAAATACCAACTGCTCATATGAGAAAGCGATTGCCACCCAAGCGGACAAACTGACAACCTTCCAATCCCAATGGGAAATTTGGACAGGAAGCTCATTTTTCAGAGATTAAATAAATTCTGTTAACATCTTAGATCTGAATGATTAAGCATGAAGAATGTAAGACAAAGGGTACTAGTTTATTAGTTTAATGGTTATTTTAAGTTATGTTTATTTGTTGGTTAATTTGACATGAAAATATACAAAGTGAACTAAGACCACATAAACAGCGTTGTACGATTAAGATCTAGCAAAGTGGAAGATGTCTTCCTTTTTATCTTTGTCTTTATGATACCTAAAGTTACCCTGTAAAATGCTTATTCATCTACCAACCTGTGACAAGATGATGTACAATCTGAAATTTGTGTACAATTGTATATGCATATATATTTGAAAACCAATACAAATTGTTTTAAAAAAAAAAAAAAAAAAGAAGAAGGATTCCTTTATTTACATAGCGCACACAGATTACAAAGCGCTGCACAGAGCTTGCCAAATTGGTCCCTGTCCCCAATGGGGCTCAAAATCTAATCAACCTATCACTGTGTTTTTGGAATGTGGAGGATACTAATGCCAACACGGAGGGAACATACAAGCTCTTTGCAAATGTTGACCCTGGGACTTCAACCAAAGTCCCCAGTGCTTCAAGGCTGTAATGCTAACCACTAAGCCACCGTGCTGCCCTATGAATATGTCTGGGTCGTGTGACCTGGGGACAGTGGCATGAATTGAAGCTGAAGGGCCCAAGTGCAAAGTCTGTGTTAGGCCCCCCAACTGTAATGTATGTTTTATAGTACTAGTCTTCTCATATGGGAAACTGACACCTTATGGGCCCTAAACCTCCAGGGTCCGGTTGCAATAGCACCCTCTGCACCCCATCAAGTTATGCCCCTGCCTGGGGGGATAATATTATAATTATCTTCCCTTGCCAGAATGTGCTTAAACTTAAATCTATGCTGCAATTCTCAACAAAGCCTTACTATTTGCAGGAGGTTCTGATTACTGGAGCAGCAGAACATACACACTCCCTTCACACTGATGCTTCCCATTAAACTACATTGCCAGCCTCTCCTTGTACTAGATAAATATCTGTGCCCAATGTTCATTTTTGTGTTTTACATTGTGAGGGTTATTATAGTATAGTAATCCAATATATAAAGCTGAGGGTATGTATGTGTGTTTGTATGCCTGCTAAAGGAATTTGCACCGTCGCTTTTATAGTCACCAAATTTTTCACAGCCACTCTCTGTGACTCGAACTAGAAATTTTCACCCTGTGCTTTCCAAAATCCACTTATTAACCACCATTGTCTGGTGCTGCTGCTGCTTCAGCTGTGGCAGTTGGAAGCTGAGCCGTGATTGATTGCTGTTCTGTCACAGATCATTAATGTGAGCTCTGAGCTTACTAGAGGCAATGAGCATAAGACACTTATGTGCGAGGTACGATATGTGGTAATATATGAGGTAATATAATACCCACCATATACAGGAGCCACTGTATTATGTGGCAATAAGCAACCGATCACAGCTCAGCTTCTATTTTGACACAAGTCATTAATATGAGCTCTGAGCTGTGATTGGTTACTATAGGCAATTATTATAATAGAGCTTAGGTGTGAGGTAAGATGTGAGGTAAGATGTGAAGTAATATGTAAGGTAATATGAGGTAATACGATAACAACCATATATAGAAGCCCTTGTCAGCTGTAGCAATGAGCAACTAATCACAGCTCAGTTTTTAACACAGTGTTAACAAACATATGTGTTAATGCACATATTTTGTAAATGCAATGTTGACAGCAATGTAATTAGGCAAATCCCCTCTTCTCAGCTGTTGTGATTTGTTTGTGTGAAAGTAGTCGTAGTTGTGATGTAAGATGTGAAGTAATATGTGAGGTAATATGAGGTAATATGATAACCACCATATATTAGGAGCCATTGTCTTCTGAGGCAATAAGCAACCAATCACAGCTCAGCTTCTATTTTGCCAGCTTAACATGAGCTGTAAGCTTTGATTGGTTATTATAATACAGTTTATGTGTGAGGTGAGGATGGATAGGGAGAGAGACAGTCTTGCAGAGTTTGTGACAGAGACACAGACAGGGAGAGAGACAGGGAGAGTGAGTGACAGAGAAACAGCAGGTAGAGTGAGTGACAGGAAGACAGAAAGGAGAGTGAGTGACAGAGAGAGAGACAAGGAGAGTGAGCAGGAGACCAGGAGAAAAAACACGAACCAAGTGGGATTCATAATGCAAGTGGCAGGCAGGGAAACATTGGCTTGGGAAGCCGACAGGACGCCGCAACAACAAGGCCCCGCATTGCATGGGAGAATTAAAAATGGCGCTGACGCGCCTAAACAGCAGCACTCACCACAACAGCTCCCATTCCCACAGCGCAGCCAGCAGGGGATTTCTCAGCCTGAGGAAGACCAAGAGAGCAAATAGGACGGCAGCAATCCAGGTCAGGTCAGAAAACCCCTCACCTCTGTGCTCACACGCAGCGCCACCAGTACAGCCCAAAGGGATCCTAAAATGGCACCAACCCACACTACACGTGGGATAGTACAAACCAGCACTATAATACTGCCCACCGGGGGATTCACCGCCCCCCCGGCGGGCCAGACCGACCCTGCCTGAGCAACAACTCTTAGGTTTCCTGGGACTGCAGGAAGTTTTGGTGGATTTGGTCCTATTTGGTGAACTCTGTCCTGAGGCGATGGTCTGAGTGCCAACAGAAATGGCTCCGAGTGCCACCTCTGGCACCTGTGCCATAGGTTCGCCACCACTGCCCTAGGGTGTCAGACAGAGGAGTCCATTTTATATGGGAGTGCAGGGGTGGACGTAACATCTGGTATGACATATCCACCCAGCTAAGAATAACCTCATTACAGTCCCTTAAAAGGGTATTCCCATGAAGACAGGTTTCTTATATGTACTCAGGATAACAAAGAAATACATTCTGTAATTCACTGTTATTAACAAAAATACAGCATTTCACAGATATAAGTCCAACCTGTCTCTATCAGTCCTGGTGTACACAATTTCAGCTGCCCCTAGACACAACCCTGTAACTTCGTACTTAGGGTCGGGGAAGAACTCTGGTCCCCCTTGCAGTCCAGGACAAAGATGGAGGAATGTCCATCCTGGGTGAAATATCACGAGATTGTACAATGTGATCATATATTATATTATGTTTTCTTTTCCCCTTTAGCAAAAAATGAACTTTTAAGTTACAGTTTAATATAAATTATTTACTTATAAACAAGTATGATTTATTCTGTATGACCTCTGATCCTTACAGGATCCTTACAGGATCAATACACACACAGCGTGAATAGTATTATGGAACTTTTAATCTTTACAAAGATTTTAATTTTTCTTTGACACTATATAATGAGGGGTTTACTTTTGCGCTGAAGCTTTCTATAGTTCTGCTGTTCCCTATTAAAGCAAAACCACCATATTCCTCTTCCATTGTCCAACTATAAGATAATGGCACTTTACTCAAGAAATTACAGACGTGTCACAGTTCAGTGGAGCTCATTTTCATTTTAATAATGCATTTGTCTACAAACACACACATCGGACTCAGACTCAATTACTTGTCCTCAGCTAACCCCACGTCGCTATATGTTATGGCCACCCGGTAATCTGATGGAAGCTTTCTATAATGTGTCAGTCTTCTCCTTTCTCATTTTCACCTTTCAAACAAGAAGTGAAGCTGTGAAGCCGTAGCACAGCATTAAGGTAACACCAGATGTCACATTAAATACTTATATCTCCTTATTTAACGTACAACAAAGAATTGGTGAGAATGTAATAAGTATATGAAGCCAGGGCCTGGGCCAGTTAATGCTGTTCTGAAAACACCCACTATTAAAAGTCCATTTATACTGAAAAATTATCACAATTCTCTAAATAATTACAATAATATTTGAGCATTAACAAAGGAGATATGGAAAACTTGCTCTTAGTTTTATTCATGAATTGGGAATCTGTGAATAACAGCCCAATCCTAAAGACTATTACTGCATGTTACCCCCAATCCTACAGACTCTGGCCCCTGGCATCGCACTCCAATAAATTATAACTCACAATGTCACCTCCCCTCCTATATCCCTCAATCTTATATACCATTAACCTTTATGTCCAGTATTAAAATATATTATGCCGGCATTTTGCAACATGTTTTAGACTGACTTAAGAGTTGGATGTGCATTTCAGATTTATCATAGTGGCTTAGACTGCTTATTAAATCCGGCATACAAAGTGTTACTGTTCTGCTCTGTTGGACCAAGAATATCTATGTATTACAAATGCTAAGTTTAAATCACGTTTTTTGCCCTCCATTGTAAGTATTCATCGGGAATCCTGTTCCATCCATACCCTAAATGAGAGAGAACATCAAGGTTCTAGGTGTTCCCCTCAGTAGTGTAACTGTCCTTATATGGACAGTTACATACCTGGGGACCTTCCAGAGCAAACACTCAGCTGAGGCAGGGGGTGGATGCAATGGGGCTTATTTACTAAGGGTCACCTGCTGCACTATAATCTGACTTTGCACAGTTTTCGGGTTTTGCGCAGCTTTGACAGGCATTTAACAGGGGTCTGCGCTTGGATTGTGTCGCACGCAATCGGATTGTGCACTGGCTTTCATGCGCTAGAAATCGGGGAGCGCCCGATCTGACTTTAAAATTGTGTCACAAGACAATGGGGGTCATTTACTAAGGGCCCGATTCGCGTTTTCCCGACATGTGTCCCCCGAATATTTCCGATTTGCGCCGATTTCCCCTGAATTGCCCTGGGGTTTTGGCGTACGCGATCGGATTGTGGCGCATCGGCGCTGGCATGCATGCGACGGAAATCGGGGGGTGTGGCCGAACGAAAACCCAACGGATTCGGAAAAACCGCCGCATTTAAAAAAAAAATGTGTCGCGAAAATTGCACTTACCTTCACTCAGCCCAGCTCGGTGTATTCCAGTGCGTTCCGATGCTCTTCAGCGCAGCAGCGCCATCTGGTGGATGGTGGAGGAACTGCCTTAATAAATCCCGTCCGGACCCGAATCCAGCGCAGAGAACGCGCCGCTGGATCGCGAATGGGCCGGGTAAGTAAATCTGCCCCAATGTACTTACATGCACCAGGAAGAAGAACTCCGGCGGACCTGAGCGGGGAAGCGACACATGCAGGTTATCGGGCGCACAACCTTAGTGAATCGCGGCACAGTGCATTATCGTCGGACAATGCACTTTCAGGGAAGTCGCTAGACTGGGTAAGTAAATGTGCCCCAATATGTTGCATTGATTCCCCATAGACTCCTATGGCTTCCACTGCGCATATATGTCTTTCCATGCTGAGTTTCCTGCTGGATGCATGCAGCGTAGCTAGAAAGTATGTCTATGGATATGCTTAGTGTATACACCAGGGTATACAGGGTAAGCTGAGCATAAAAAAAAGACGCCATGTGAATGTACTCTTAGCCATTCAGTTGAAATGCTAGAGTATAATGCTACATTTCTCTGGTAGGGGATACAGAAGTTGGACTTGTTCCTAAATAATTATTTTCGTGTATATTTTCAGAGTGCGATCCATGTATTGTAGCGCACTTTCTTTATTAATCTGGCGCCCCCTGCACTGCTTGGAAAGTGTGCACCATTTTTTTTTGGTGCACTTTGTTTTCACGATGTAGAATTGTATAGATTTTTTTCCAAAGGGGGCTCAGCTGTGTACATTTCTGTAAAAAAGGGGGGGGGCTGCTGTGGACATTTCATTAAAGGGGGGCTTTGCTGTGGACATTTCATTTAAGAGGGGCTTTGCTGTGAACATTTCTTTAAAGGGGGGCTCTACTGTGAACATTTCTGTAAAGGGAGTCTCTGCTGTGGGCATTGCTTTACAGGGGGCTCAGTTGTGGATATTTCATTAAAGGGGAGCTCTGCTGTGGACAGTTCAGTAAAGGAAGCTCTGCTGTGGACATTTTTGTAAAGGTAGCCCTTTCAGTGTACATTTTACAACAGCCCTGCCAATACAACACAACTGGACCATCTCAGCTTGCATCTACTACCAGGCTGGTGAACCATTCCTGAGCACCACTCTCCATGACCACTCCAGTAATCCAGAATCTCCAGCAATCCGGAATCTGTTCCAAGATCATTTTGGCCGTTTGCCTGCAGTAGTTGCAATAAAGAACCATGAGTTATTTTGCACAACGTTGCATTCGTCTGTTCCCTGGATACGGCTTTACCACCAAGGACTAACCATTCATTACCCAGGGACATATATTACAGACACTCAGGGGTTTCCCTAGGGAGATCCAGTGCATCAGCCTCTCCCTCCATATTTCTTGCACACACCACCTGCTGGAGACCTGCCAGGCTGTAGGACAACCCTCCAGTCCCCATACCAAGCACCGTGACATCAGCGTGCCTAGGCCGCAAGAAAAGACTAGGCCCTGGTGAGGGGATGTTGCAATTTTGTTACAGGGGGACTCTGCTGTGAACAATACAGTCCCTGTAAAAAAAAAAATCAGTAAGGGCTGCGCAGGGGAGATTAAGCCTCAGGGCATGAATCCGGGGGTGGAGGGGAGTTCAGCTGCAGAGCTCACAGAGGACAGGTGAAGCAGTCCATATCTCCTACACTGTCTGGGAGATCTGGTCAGGACAGTAGTCGGGGTGGGGGGTTTCATGCAGTTAGGGAATGTGATGCCTTTCCTAAATAAATGGGGTATAAGAGCACATTTTGTAGTTCAGCATTAAATTACCTTTATGAATAGTACAAGATTAAGGATATAGAGCAGTACTTAAGTCCTAACATCCGGATCCGGGCACATGTTAGTTTGTACGGCCGGGGGGTCCCTAGTCATGTGATCAGCCCAGGGCCCTTAGGACACTTCATCTGCCGCTGGTAATATGTAATACAAGAAGTCCCATTTCCCCTGCAAATTCAGACAAAATAGGTTTCACTATGGCCCCCGAAAATACCTACACTGAAAATGTATCTATGATGGATTGCTTTTACAAAATAACCATCTATAGTGAATGTCCACTATGGAATTTTGATATAATTCCTGTTTTAATTTGAACATCCACCCCAAAAACAACATAAGTTATCAAAAGTATTTTAACACAATGAAAGACACTGCTCAGTCCCAAATCTGTTTTATTTTCCCCTTGCTTCCCATCATTCATGTATTTATCCTTCTCTCACTTCTTCCTGTTGGTTCCTGCTCATCTCCGCACACTGTGATGTTAACCTCATAGTTTTCCACGCTGGTATCTCCTAGAGCTTCTGAAACAAATACAGTTGGAAATTGTGGTATTAAAGTGACTAGTAATAAAGTATAATATACAGTAAAGTGAAGGGCAACAATGACTACAAGACATTCCCATACTCTAAGCCAGTGATGGCGAACCTTTAAGAGACCGAGTGCCCAAACTATACCCAAAATTCACTTGATTACCGCAAAGTGCCAACATTGCATTTTAAGCAGTAACTTATTGCTACTTGCTCTTCAACATCTATCAATTGTATCGGTCCCTTGAGGCCACTAATACAGTTGAAGGAAGGAGGGCAAATTCAGACTATCATTGTAGCTTCTCTCCTGGGTCTCTCTGTACAGTAAGAATGTAGGGTCCAGTAGGATGACCTACAAAGATACTGCAGTTCTATCAACACTTTCTCACTTTTACAGTAGTTCCGAACATCCAATGAAGTGTTGTTTTAAAATAGCGCTGATTGTAGCATCTCTTAAATTGCCTGGTTCTGCAGGAAGATTTGGTGGATTTGGTCTTGTTTGGTGAGCTCTGTCTTAGGATCAATGGTGCCCACAGAAAGGGCTCTGAGTGCCACCTCTGGCACCCATGCCATAGGTTCGCCACCACTGCTCTAAGCCCTCATTCACATGAACAATGGCTACCACAAGGGGGACTCTGTGGTATCCGCATGTTTAAGACAACTGCCTGGGGGCTCATTCACATGGCCGACCGGGGGGGGGGCGTACATATACATCCCCATAGACGGCAATGGCGGCCCGGCGGCGTACACCGGCGGCGATCCATGCAGTACATTGAAAAAGATAGAGCATGCTCTATGTTTTTGCGAGTGTGCGGCTGTGCGCCACTGTGTGCGGCTGTGCGCCACTGCTGGAGAGGTCAACTCCTCTCCAGCATACCGCGGTATGCCCGTGCGGCAGGCATACCGCGTGTGAATGTACCCTGACCTGGAAAACTCAGCAGGTCCTATTCCTTCCTGTGTTTGCGGCTTGGACACTTTTCAATATGAGTAGACCTCACATGTCGAAGACACCAGGGACATTGGTATGCAAATATTAATTGTCTTATGAGCAAAAAAACTTCAGTATATTAATCCATTGCATTGTATATTCTGTGTTTGGCTAGCGTTGGACCTGTTGATTTTTGTGTTCTTTTATTTGTTTGTTTTTTTGTGTTCTTTTTTATTATTTTGTGTTCTTTATTTGTTTTTTTTGTGTTCTTTTTTTATTATTTTGTGTTCTTTTATACTTCACATAATAAAACCTCAGAGTAGGTACACACACTAAATCTGTGTATTGATAACATAGTGATTACCTATACCGTGAATAGTCACTTTTTCATTCTCCTGTTCCATCTTCTTGCTAAATAACAAAAAATAAATAAATAAAGAATGACATAGTCCCCCAGTCAATGACCATCCTATGTATTAACCCCTTAATGACGTGGCCGAAAAGGTTTTAATGACCAGGGCATTTTTAGCAAATTTTCGCACAGGGCAGTTTAAGGGCCATAACTTCATTGTTTGCGTGCTACCATAAAACTTTTTCCGGCATTTTTTGTTCATTTTTAGTTTTATTTGGGGTCAAAAGTAGGAGAAAGGGTTTTTTTGTAATTTATAGTATTTTCTTTTTTTAATTTTCAAATTGACTCAAAATGAGCATTATTAATGAATTCCATATTTTGTTTAGGTCGTTTTGATAAATAATATGTATAGTCTCGGGAAAACGGGGAGACTATGGCGATGTTTTTTGTAGTGTAGTAGGGGATTTTTTTAAATTATATTGGAAAATGTGAATGTATTTTTCTGAATTTATATATATATATTATTTTTTTTGTGTGTGTGTTTTTACTTAATATGTCCCCCATGAGGTTATAAAAGACACTTTCACATTTTTTTTTCTTTTAATATTTACATTTTCTTTTCTTATACAGGTTTCCTCCTGCCTCAGTTACAGGGGCAAATGACCACTTGTGACTGCTGATGTGGGTTAGAGCTGTACCCAGACCCAACAGCTCTGATTAACCCCTTTAGACCTGGCGGTCACGTAACCGCCAAGTCTATAGAGCCAGAGGAAGCGCCGGCTCTGTTCCTCTGTGCATCTCGCTACTTCAGCACAATGCAGTGAGGAACGGAGAAGGAAGACGCGGTAATAATCCACATCTCCATTCTACCTTGGGTCTCCGTGTGTCTCCAACACCCGGGGACCCGGTCCTGTTCCCGAAGAAGACGTCGCTGCAGACTCTGGACTTTAAATGTCAGCAGGCGGTCCGAAAGGAGTTAAATATAATGTGATATAAAAATATATGGAGCTCCAATCTGTCAAGTCTCTACTATGAGCCTCACACATAGTCACACATAACACGGAGACCTTTCTAGGATGGGTCCTTCTAAGTCAGTGGTGGCGAACCTATGGCACGGGTGCCAGAGGCAGCACTCAGAGCCCTTTCTGTGGGCACCCGGGCCATCGCCCCAGCACACCAGACAGGACTCAGGACTGCTTCTTGCAGTCTCAAGCAACTTAAAAGATGCTGCGTTCAGTCCTATATTAAAGCGATACTTACTTCGCTACTTGGGACTGTAGGAAGAGGGAGAAGGAGTAGACAGGGCCAAATTATATTTGGAGGACCTTCAGCTGGCCCTACAATTCCTACAATTCTGTGTACAGAGGGACACTGGAAAGAAGCTTAAATGATGCACATTTTCCATCTTGTCCTCAGGAGGCCAATGGGATCAAAAGTTGTTGAACAGGCAGCAATAAGTTACTGCTTTCATTTTTGGTTGGCACCTCGCCATAAATAAGGGGGGGTTTGGGTTGCAGTTTGGGCACTCGGACACTAAAAGGTTTGCCATCACTGTTCTAAGTAATACAATATAATATTATGAGGAAATTAAAATAATTACCAGAAACACAGAAGGGTGCTGATATTTCTTATAAGTCTCAAAAAACATTCAACTGCTGCCCCAATGCAATCTCCTGCTCCTAAAAAAACCTAAGTGTTATTAATTATCTGTTATTCTGTCTCATCCTATAAAACAGCTGAATTAGAGAAGTGGTGACGGCGAAAACCCACCATAAGTCATACACAAGGAGGTGTACAGTAGTTATATATAAATATATCTATACTTATGACATTACTTACCTTCCATCTTGACTGTACAGTCCCTTTACTGCAGTTTTTAAACTGCCTATTGGGGGTTCCAGCCAGCAATCCCCGATTTCGGGTGGTGCTGATCGTTGCTATGGCAACTACAAGGACTGATCTAGGACCCTGGGGCTTCCTTCAGTATATGCCAGTTAAATCTCTGGCTCAAACAGTCTCTGGTGGATTTACTAAGGGCTTTGCGACACACTTTAGTTCACATTTTTCATGGCTAAAACGGCTTGCACAGGTATATAAGAAGTGTCTCCACTGCTATTGTGTCACCTGCGACCCTTTTGTGGCACATCTGAGCTCGCCTCCATGCAACACAATTTAGGGGGCGTGCCATCAGACTTTCCGACTTAATCGAACTGAGCGGGGTATTTAGATTGCAAATCGCACGCCCTATGTTAAAGATACACGACAATAAAGATAGTGAACTCAGTGAATGGAGATGCACATGACAGTTGAAATAACCTCAATACATGGGGCCTCATGGCACCGTACCATACCCTGTAGAAAGATAGGACATGTCCTATCTTTTGATGGAGTGCGGTGCCCTGCACTGTGTATTCCTATGGAGAGGGTCGGGGGTGAGCAGCACTCATCACCTGCTCCTCTCCCCGGCGCAGATGTCGCATTGTGTGAACGTAGCCTAGGCACATTTATTAAGAACAGTGCAGTGTGTACTATGTGCAGTTTGCCTGTGTAGCGTGCAGGGGGCACCAGATTCAGGATTACTGGCGCATGTTCTTGAATCTGAGGCCCACTGCACTGCTCTGACAGAGTGCATCACTTTTTTTTGGTGTACCTTTAACATGGGGCGTGCGACACAATTCTGTTGGACTTTGCATGATAAATCTGGCGCAACGTCCGAATGCGCACCGGAACGCCCCCTTCAGTGCAGAAATTTGTGTCGCATAAAGAATAGTGCAGTCATGACACAAAATGGTCGCTCGCGACATATAAGTGGCGCAGACCCTTCTTAAATACCTGTGCAAACAAGTCTGACAGAAAAAAGGCGCACGGAGCTTAGTAAATTTGCCCCTTTAACTTGTAAAAACCGATTTTGAGATAGTTTTTCGTCACATGTTGTACTTCAGTTTACTAGTAAACTTTGACTGATAAGTTTTGTGTTTTAGTGAGCAACAAAATATTTATCTTTCTGTTAACCTGGCCTTGTTAGTTCTTATTTTTTGCAGGATTGGATGCATTTTTTAGTGATGCTATTTTGGGGTGGCCATGTCCTATTGCTGAATATTAATTAATGTTTTTATGTGTGTGGGGGGGGGGGGGTTGTAGAAAAAACTGCCATTTTGTCATTTACTTTTTTTTTTGGTGTTCACCAGATACCCTAAGTAACTTATTCTATGGGTCAGTAAAATTGTGGCGATACCATCCTGCCCTTCCTCTGGGCATAGTAAGGGAGGTCCCCTCTATAGTGTGTGTAGACATCATAGAGGGCAGATTTATCAAGCAGTCTGAATGTCAGAATATTTCCAGTTGCCCATGGCAACCAATCACAGCTCAGCTTTCATTTGACCAGTGCTCATGAATATTTTAAAGGGGAGCTGTGATTGGTTGCCATGGGCAATTGGAAATATTCTGACTTTCAGACACTTGATAAATCTGCCCCCATGTGTGTTTAGTGACAATGTTCAGTAGCTGTATGTGTGTATTTATGGGAGTGCACAGGGGTATAACTACAGTGTTAGCAGCCATGGAAGCTGCTATGGGGCTTGCAGTGTCAGGGGGCTCCAGCATCTGACCTTATACACTACAGAATGTAGGATGTGTATATGATAAACATACTGGGGCTTATGTACTAAGGGTCGCAGATCACACTTCCGACTTCCCAATGTTTTCGGGATTTGCATGGCTGTAACAGGTATTTAACAGGGGTCTACACTGGGATTGTGTTATATGCGATCGAATTTTAGCCAGCTGCTCTGGCTTTTATGCATCAGTAATTGTTGGGGGGTTGGGGGGGGGGGGCGTCGAACGATCCGACTGATTTTGGACTGATTTGGATCCGCAAGATTTAACTTTCAAATTGTGTTGCATCCAATGCACTTTAATGCAGCAGGAAGAAGGTGAACTCTGTCGGACATGAGCGGGGAAGCGACACATGCACGATATGAGGTGCACGATCTCAGTGAATCACGGCACAGTGCATTATCGTCGGACAATGCACTTTCTGAGAACTCCGCGGGTAAGTAAATGTGCCCCATTATGCAGAACATTCATTGTTCAGCATAATAGGGGGATTTAACAATGTGTTGCAGGTTGCGCTAGTTTCTAGCTTAAAGGCATTTTAGGCAGTGTTTTTGCTGCAAAACCACAAGAATTGTGGCGCAAGTGCGTTTATAAATCCCCCCCCCCCCAATATGTCTATAACAGTTCACATGTATCAGTAAACAGCATGAATCAGCAGCTCAGATAAGAAATGTCGAGGAAGAGGACAGTAGAACAACAGGACTAGGGATCTCTCGTCTATAAGAGCCCCAGTTACAGGGGGCAAATTTATGGATTTCTGATCATGAAGTCTGTAGCATCTCTCCTGACCCAGGGCTAATAGCACCTCCTCTCTCTCTTCCATGCTAAGTTCTCAGGGTCCTGCACCATGGTCTAGAATTAAACATCATAAAAACTAATATGGTCACTGCATAATTTTAATCTTATTTTTTTTTACTTACCAGATGCCATATGTGTCTAGGTTCACCCAAGCTCTGTACTAGATCCTGGTCAGGAGCTGAGTCTCCTACCACATCGCTCCAGAGACCCAGATGTAGATTTGTTAAAAGATTAGGTCTTCCTTAAACAGGTTTCCTTAAAACTAGGAAAATAGGTACATCTATAAGTTACTCAATGTGATTTCCGTCTCTGAAACACATATCATGATGATAAATTGGGTTGAAATAAAAGAAAACTTGCAGACTGGGATAGCAATAAGAGCCATAATTATCAGGATGCAGTTTCACTCTTCTGAAGTTGATGGTGACCATAGTGAGAAGATACTAGAGGGAAGAGAAGGAGCTTTAGAAGCTGGTAATATTATTTCTGTGTTTATGACTCTTCTGCTTAATATATGGAAATAAAGCTTTCTGTGTCCAATCTACCAACGACTACACGGCCATGAAGTTAATGGTTTGCAGAAATCGAGATTTTCTATACTGTCCCTCAATATAGTAAGAATATCTTGTCTTATATCTTGAGGCATTATATTAGTTTATATTAGTTATAAACATTACTTTAAGAAAGTCAAGAGCAGAACACAAACAATTAGGGAGTAGGTGCATGCCTAACAGGGCCGGGCAACAGGTCCTCAATCAGGTTTGGCTCCAGGTTTCATTAGGCCCCTGGGTGACAGAGTCTCAGTGTGGCCATTTGCAGTGAACTTATTAAAAAATAAAAATTCTCCTGTTTCCTAAAATATTTACTAGTTTATCATACCAATCAGCCCCCTCATGGTTATTTTATATGCAGCCCTTCCCTATGGATTCATAAAATACGGCCCCGTCACCCCATTGATTCCTTATATACAGTCTTATGTGGGCTACCCAGGATGCCCGGGTATGCCGAGTGCTGACGCCGGCCCTGTCCTGAAGTAGTGGTAGTCCCCTTTATTCCATAACCAAATACAGCGATGTTTCGGCTTAGTGTGACCCATTTTAAATCCAAATGATAGAAAAATAATCAGGTCACATGACCACTTAGTCCCCCCCCCTCCATTAACATAACCTTCAGCAATATAAACATCAGTGAAAAATATACTTCTAGATATCTTATCTGACATAGAAATGCAGAAATGTATATTATATATTTCTGCAGTTCGATGTATAAAGTTCTAGTGTTATAAAGTCATAGTGCAAACATTATTTATGCATTAGTATAAACATTAGTTATAAAATTGATATTAGTTTAGTATCTGGAACCAATTCCACAAAGGCCCCCCCCCCCCCTTATCTCCTCCACAAAACTTTTTAGAAAAGTAGGCACGGAGGGGCAGGGAGCAGGCCTGATGAATATGCTATGTACTGGTACAGGTTAGAGCAGTGATGGGCAACCTTTTGAGCTTGGTGTGTCAAAATTCGCCAAAAAACCGAGCATAACTCGGGTGGCGTGTCACCTTGACAAAAAGAACATAATTTTGTGATATTTATAGTTTAAATAACAAATATGTAGAATTATTTAACTTCTAGGGTACTTTAATCCTAGGTTGTGTGATTGATCCTACCATGTACTGCCATACTACAGTATGGCAGTATATGGGGATTTTCCACATCATCTATTTATTACAATGTGCTGGACAATCTCTCAGCCTCCCGGCTACTGCACCTGGCCGTGTAGGAGCCGAAGATGAAACTTAACTCTCCGGCGGCCACGTGTCACTGAAAATGGCTATGTGTGTCAGCACTGACACGCGTGTCATAGGTTGGCCATCACTGGGTTAGAGCTAAATTCTTCACCAGGCTGGAACTGACATAGAATTCATCCATCAGCACAATTGTGTGCCGGATAGACTAATATATACTATATCTCTAATAGAGCCTCCACAGACTGGCACCAGCTGACGTGATATTCCCCCGTTTCAGATGTTATTCCCCGTTTTCAGATGTTATTCTATTGGCTTATGCATCTTTATAGACTGACAATGATAATCAGACATCAGTATTGCAGGGTATTATAATTAACAAGCAATGATTGTTAGTTCATGTCACATAGATGGACAAGTAAAAGAGTTTAAAAAAAGGAAAAACACTGTTTTAAAGTAAAAAATAAACGTATAAATTACATCACAGGAGCACCTCGTCTTTTTATTTAATTTATTTACCTGTTACGAGACTTATGGGGGAGTGGATAGATTAAATGACAAGCGCCCCAGACTTATTAGCATAATTTTTATGACTCTAGAGTTATAATAAAAGAAGCTCTGGGGAAAATAGTTTCTCGGGAACTGGTAATAGGACATGTCTATTATTGTATTATGTAAAGTGACATTATAATATGTAATTCAGGAGCCATATCAGAGGACATCATCCATCATTGGCTCTCCCTGTGCAGTTCTCACGTTATGCGCGATCATAGCATTGCATCTCTACAATCTGCTCTGATCATGCATAGCGTGAGAATTGCAGGAGGAGACCCTTTGACGTCACACCAGCTGTTTGATTGCTGTATGGGTGGGGCCAGCTGGGTTGGAAATCATGAATAAGTACTTATGGGAGGAGCCAAACGGCGCTCATTAGAGTGCTTCAGGCTCATTTACATATTTTTAAAAGCCTTATTTCTCTGAAACACTGCACTTCTTAGACATACTGAAAGAAGATTACTGCACCTCAGCACGGGAAGGTAAGTATAAACATCTGATGGTAGATTCCATTAGAGGGTATTCTATGTTATGGGGGCAGTAAGGATGATATAATACTTTTTGGTCACACTAGGGGGTGATGTTAAAGGGGTTTTCCCACAAAGACAAGTTAGGTCCTATCCACCGGATAGGTCCGAACTTGCTGATCAGTGGGGGTCTCAGTGCTGAGACCCCCGCAGATCGTGAGAACGAGGGGTCCGACCGACCCCACGCCCCTCCTCAGACTAATGGAACAGACGGCCGCGCATGACCATTCTGCTCCATTAATCTCTACGGAGCTGATGGAAATTGCTGAGGCCCTCTTTTTAGCCCAACAATTTAGCTATATTTTATGTAACACTTTGGATAACTCACTACCCAATTTTAAGTAGGTATCAAAAAAAATGTCATACAAAAATGAAGACTCCAGATTATTGCCAACTAGCATATCTGTGTGCTCCTGAAACCGCAAATGAACCTGATCTGAAAGAAGTAAAACAACATTTCCCAATGCCCTGGCCCCCTAGTAACACCATGGGCTCAGGTTATTCCGTGTTCTGTTTCTGAGGGACTTCAGGATTAGGAACACTGACATCTACAGTACTGAAACAGTTAATCAGCTTTCAGCGGAAATGACGTACCGTAACAGAGGGCGTCAGGCCTTCAGGCCTCAGTTTGGGCGGAAGTTGTAAGTGAGGCCGCACATCCCTGTCCTTCGGGTAAGGGCGGAAGTGTTCGGATTTGGGAAGTGACGACAGAGTGTCAACATGCAAGATGGCAGCTCATCACAGGCAGAACACGGCGGGGCGGAGGAAAGTTCAGGTATGACAGGTAACGGGGACGTGACCTCGGTCTTGATGGCGGGTGATGGAGCGGTTCTGCTTTAAATTGGGGGAGCTCCTATGTTGTTTGGCAGATGCGCAGTGTCAGCGGAGCGGAGGAGGCGGGGCTGTGAGCTCCCCTGGAGTGCACCGTGCACAGCGGAGGCTCCCGGGTGACCCTGAAGATGTAACGGATGTGTGACAACTTCATTATAGTAAAAAAAATACCCTCCCCCCGCACTTCAGAATGGTTCTGCCTACTTGTAATTATTTTTAGCCGTCAGAATCGTCCATTGGTGCAGCACGGGGGTGCTGTGCATTGTGACCGCAGTGTGCCCCCATTCAGGGGCTTCTCTTTCCTTCTTGCTCGCTGAAATGAGGGTCAGTAGATGTATCTGTTCTCTGGAAAGCTGGGAGACTCTCCATATATACACCACTCTCCCATCTAAAGGCCTGCACCTACCTACCTAGAGCCCTTGCCATCTACCTTGGTGACCCTCCCGGCCGTCTGAATGTTGCCTTAAACAGGCGATTTTTGTAAAAAAAAACTAAACAAAAATATCCCGATATCCGCCGAAAATCCAAATGCCCAATGTCTCTTTTGCAACATTAATATTGTATTTGCAGCTGATGTAAGGTGCTTGTCAAACTCCATTGCACTAATAGTAAAGCGCTTAGAAAGTTAAGCCCCATTCACACCTGTGGTTGCACCTCTGTTATCTAGTCACTAAACCAATAAAAACAGATCTGCTAAATGTCTTTTTGTCCCAGCAGATTTTTAGTTTGTAATGGCTGCCATATGTACACGTTTGCACCACGTATATATATAGTTTGCTGCACTATATTTTTTGTCTCTGGTAATGTAAGCCTAACTGAAGTGCCGACAGACCCTGACAGTAGCCACTATATGTCCTTTTAAATCAACTGACAGACGCGTGACATTTCCGTTTTTATAGGTGATGAAAGATTATAGCAGAGGTTCAAATGCAGGTGTGAATTGGGCCTAAGTGGCGAGTAGCCATGTACCTGTAGGTAACTGAACATCTGAACACTTTCAGATGTGCAACAAAATCCTTTCCATTTTGCGGTTTCTGCAGCAGAATCACTATGGAATCCATGTTGAGGGCTGGAAGTGGTAAAACCCTATTTTTGGTGATAAAACTGTGACTTTGTGCAAGGGATTTCCATGGGTGTTTTCAATTCAGACTGACAACCTCTGTAAAATCGGATTGCTGTGTTTTTTTGGCGCATCTATTACCGCACACATTGTAATTGTGTATATGTATAGCATATGCAGTACAATAAAAGTACTGTTCCATTTACATCAATCCTGATGGGTGCAGTCTGTATGATCCATGCACATTGCGTCTAGTGGTGTGACGGCACTAGGCTTCCAGGTGATCCTACTATATACAGGCAGTCCCCCGTGTTAAGAACACCTAACTTACAGATGACCCCTAGTTACAGACGGACCTTGCTGCCCTCTGTGACCTCTGGTGAAGCTTTCTGGATGTTACTTTGGTCCCAGACTGCAATGATCAGCTGTAAGGTGTCTGTAATGAAGCTTTATTGATAATTCTTGGTCCCATGACAATAGAAAATTTTGAAAATCCAATTGTCACTGGGGAAAAAAAAAAAGACAAAATATACAAAATAATACAGTTTCGACTCGCATACAAATTCAACTTACGAACAAACCTAAAGAACCTTGCATGTAGGTAACCCGGGCCGTATATTATAAAAAAAAAAGATTTGTATTAACTCTTTGTTAAACAGTCTTCCCATATTCTTTTGATCGGTGAGGGTTTCCGTAGTTATTCAGAAAGTTGTATTTGATGGGAGAACATAAAATCACTTGAATACCCCTTTTAATTTTGCATCGTTAGGAGAAGTTGTATTGCAAACAAAACTTTGCGTTTTTGGACCATATTCAGGAACTTCTATAAAATGTCTGCATTATTTTGTTATGGCAATATCTGTTATTGGGCCTTTAATGATTTAGTTGTCTGGGATCAGGATTGTTTTTAAATATAGGCTCCTGGGATGAGGATTGTTGAGGTTATAAAAGTAACAAAATCGCTACACCCATCTCTCTAGTGTTCCGGGTTCACTGTTGCGCCGCCCATCACCTCCAACCTGTGTTTGTGTACAGAGGATCAGTGGTGACTTTACTGTGGCAGTTGCACATCCGCAACAGCCTGCAACTGCTGCTGTAACAGCCGTGTGGCTATAGACGTTGTGTCCCAGAGCGTCTGGGACTTAAATAAAAAACACTGATCCTGTTTTGGTGGAGGGTAACCTATACATCTTCATCCTTTGCAGGTTTCGTATGTTATTAGGGATGAAGTGGAGAAATACAATCGCAATGGGGTGAACGCCCTCCAGCTCGATCCTGCACTAAACAGACTCTTCACAGCTGGACGGGACTCTATTATCAGAATATGGAGCGTCAACCAGCACAAGGTACACTAATTGACTCGCATGTAAACTTATCGCCATGCTGAAATGGTAAATATTGTTAGGGCTGAGGTCACGGTGACCACTATCAGATCCTACAGATCTTATTGTAAGACAAAAGGTCTCCTGAAGTGTCAACGGAGACCAACCCTTTAAGGTTGTAATGTCTCCACCACAAATCTTGTTCTTATCTGCTTGTCTATTCCAGCAAGACCCCTACATAGCATCTATGGAGCACCACACAGACTGGGTGAATGACATTGTACTCTGCTGTAATGGGAAGACGTGTAAGTATGTGCTGAGCGTTGCAATACAATTACTGCTTGCTTATTAAAGGGGGTTCCACTGTAACTGTATTGATGAACTCTTTATAGGACATGTACTTGGCATATGATGGTGGGTTAATAGAGAACTAAGCAGGAGATCCAGCTTCCTTCTATGTTGTTGTTCCTACATTGGTGCCTGCTAGAATTGGTTTATTCTAAACATTACAGGGTTAAAAAATATTTTGTGGAAATTGTCTGAGCAACACAAAAAAAAAACAACATGTAGCCCTTGATAATTAATGAGAGCTAGGTGACTAGACACTTACACATCCACTGCCTGGAAAAAACGCTTTAAATGCTATAAATCGCCAGGAGATGCGATCACATTAATGGATATCCATACAATGATGGGAATGAGGCTTATTATACACAATCATTGTTCAATCAGATTTCAGTCCTGCCATCCTTTCCTATTGTAGTCTTGGTGTCCTCTGAGTTGTGTCAGATTTTTCACTGCTCTGAGCTTCTTCCTTGAAACACATGCATAAAAAAAAAAAACTGACCGCACTGGGATGGCACAGACCCATTGACTTCAGTGGGCAAGTTTCAAACATGACTCGGATCGGGAGCAATTGCTGCATTCCAATGATAGGATTGGATCATCGGACTGTGAGCATCTGAACACAATAGAATATCAGTCAGATGGTTCTGTCTGGTGTAGGCTAGGACTGCACTCATCAAAGAGCAAGAGACCTAAGGTGGGTGCACTGATGATTTATTGCTATGGGTGTCCCATTATTCTGCGTGGCACACTGACAACCTAGATATACTCTACTGTAGCTTCATTCCATTTGAGTGAGGGCTGCAGTCCTGGTAACCCCCACCCTGCTGTAGTTGGAGGCATTTAATGTCTAGCATAGAGCTCCTGATCTGGACACATTTATAAATGATTAGAAAGTTTTCAGAATACAAACTCTGAATACTGACCTAAAATGTGTGCTACATACCGCAAATGTTATTGTACAGTAGGAGGCTGTTTATTCACCCCCAAACAAACAATTTTTATATATACAGGCGGTCCCCTACTTAAAGAAACCCAACTTACAGACGACCCCTATTTACAGATGGACCCCCCTGCCCACTGTGACCTCTGGTGAAGCTCTCTGGATGCTTTACTATAGTCCCAGACTGCAATGATCAGCTGTAAGGTGTCTGTAATGAAGCTTTATTAATAATCCTTGGTCCAATTACAGCAAAAAATTTTGTAACTGGATTTGTCACTGGGGCAAAAAAATTTTTTGTCTGGAGCTACAATTATAAAATATACAGTTCCGACTTACATATAAATTCAACTTAAGAACAAACCTATGGAACCTATCTTGTACATAACCTAGAGACTGCCTGTGCTCCTATACTTGCCCAAGTCAGTACCGGTTTAAAAAAAAAAAAATGTAACCCCCTTGGGATGGAAGTGAACCGATAATGCTTTTACAAGGTAGGTGTAATCACCTGGCCCAGTGCACAGCAATTGATGGTGAATGTGGACTGAAAGTTATAGGTCCCGTTACATGTGATGTACGGTGTGTTTTATGTTGTCTCTTCTCTTTTTGGCAGTAATATCAGCATCTTCTGATACCACCGTTAAAGTATGGAACGCACACAAAGGATTTTGCATGTCGACCTTGAGAACACATAAGGTAAAACCGCAAACGCCCTCAAATGATTTGACAATTATTATATGCACAGCACATGGGGTTTATACTTGTATTCTTAGTGTAGTGAGAATTGGTAAGTTCAGTGTAAATTAATTTGTGATTGCAAAGTAGATTATAAAGACGAGTCTAATTTTTATGGGTCATGTGATCTCATGATAACCGTCACCGTCTCGGACACCAGGATTGCTGAAGCTACTGCCCGGATTGTACCATACAGACTCTCCACAGTGTGGGGCACAAACTCCAATCATAGATACTGCTGATGATTGGAAATCTTCTGCCACACAGTTGTACTACTGAGGATGCCTTCCTCTATATTACTCATAGTATTATAGATTGAGGTTAATGAAATTGCCCCCAAAAGTCACAGATGGCACTAGATCCGGCTGTACTTGTGATGCTATTCTGAGACGACATCATATTGACAGCAGAGTGCAGAAGTAGAGCAATTTAAACATGAAATGCAGCAATCTGCATTGCAGGGGTGTGAGGGCCTGTATCATACTGGGCACTGCTTTGTGCTTTTTTTGATACTATTTTGTCGGTGTACACCTCCAGGACTATGTGAAGGCCTTGGCATATGCAAAAGACAAGGAATTGGTGGCATCGGCAGGACTGGACCGACAGATCTTCCTCTGGGATGTAAATACGCTCACTGCACTGACTGCATCCAACAATACTGTCACTAGTAAGTAACGCCGGGTTTGTTATGGCGCCTCCTACTTTTTTTTTTCTTATTTTCTTCTTTAGGGAACGCTTACACCACTACTTGTAGTGTCTGTTACGGACTATTCTGTTAAATTATGCCTGTTCACTTGCCGTTGCACGTTGGTTTTTTATAACGGGCATCATTCAATTAACCAGTTGGTGTTTGTTTTTACCAGCTTCGTCCCTAAGTGGAAATAAAGACTCGATATACAGTCTAGCCATGAACCAGATGGGGACTGTCATAGTTTCTGGCTCAACGGAAAAGGTAACACTGAGCTTTATTTGTTATCCAGTAAGTTATATGCCGCTTTCCTGCTGTATGTGCATACAAATAAGAAAAAAAGTTGAGCACATTTTGGCCAATCATCTTTGGCTGAAACTGCCTGCGTACGGCATGATCATCTGACTTGCATCCAATTGGTGGCACTTTACGGACAGTTTATTAATGTCTTGGATGAATAGTGTGTATTGTTAATAATAATAATAATAATAATAATACATTTTCAAATCATGGCAATTTGTTTTATTTTTTTTGTCATGAATGAATTAACAGGTTATACAAATATTAATCTTGCACTACAGGTCCTCCGAGTCTGGGATCCCCGGACATGCGCAAAGCTGATGAAATTGAAAGGACATACTGACAATGTAAAGGCCTTGCTGTTAAATCGAGATGGCACGCAGGTAACTAGTTCACTCCTAATTGAAGTATTAGATGCCGTATGAAAGACCAGACACAACTGCTACTGTGTTTTGTATCCATACAATCCTCTGATGGACATTTCCTGTTATAGGGCACAGAGGAAGGGTAACAATAGTTGTGAGGATAGGTTGTTTTCTTAAGATCAGCAGGAGTCATACATAGTAATAGTAAATCTTATACTGCACTTTACATCGTAATCTGTCACTTTACAGAGACATTACAGCAATAATATTGTCAGAATGACCTGATACTCTATTGATCTTGACAATGAAGAATCTATTAATGTGTCCCCTACACTGTTTTTCTTTAATGGAAATCCACCATTAAAATCCATCATGCTAAACCAAGGATCCAGCTGTGACGGTGGTAATCTTCTTATATTTGTTATCTATGGCCTCCTCCTTTCTAAAAGCAATATTTTAAATTATGCTAATGAGTCAAAGGGCTCTAGGGGGCATTACCCTTTACACTTTAGTTTCACAGGCTGTTGCACTGTGCATGAGCACTTCCATTATGTGCTATAACTTCCTGTGTTGTGGTGAGATTGCAGCAGGCAGAGGGAGGAGTAAGTGCTGAGGAAGACATTGAAACGGCTTGTGAAGCTACAGTACAAAAGGGATCTGGTAAGACCCCAGGATCACCCAGACTCATTAGAATAATTGTGAAAGTTGATTTTAGAGGGAAGGAGGCCATTTATATCTATGAGTAAGTGTCCCTGGTTTATAATGCTGGATTTTGGTGGTGGATTTCCTTTATATAGCAGCAGCCGGTCAACTGCACCAAAACAGCATTGTAGCCCCTTCATTCTCAGTCTAGTTTGGGGACAAAAAGATTGCACCCCATCTGATCATAAAGGGGGCATATCCTGTGCAATGTTCCTTGTATAATTTGTATTCATATTCAATGTCTCCTTCTGCAGAGAAAGCCTTCTGTAAAAATGTCTCCTCTCTCCAGACACTGAAGTAGAGATTCTCCATTTTTAAGATATTTATGACCTTCCCATAACGTAGGGCCCGACGCACAGATACAGCCCATTGCCCATGGGCAAGTTCATTCCAACAAACTCACTCTTTGCACGTGTTGCATTTCCCTGGATAACGGAGCTCAGCAAATTCAGTGATTCCTTGTTAGGTCCAGATAATCCTACAAGTGCACAGAGCAAGTTTTTTTGCACACAACTTGTTTGTGGGTAATGGCCGTAAAAGTGAATAGGAGGTAAATTGGGCTGATATCTGTGTACTATGAGTAGCTGATCAACATGGTGCAGAGGATTGGCAATTCCCAGTGATTTTGTGTCTTCTACTTTTTTTTACTGTTAATTCAATTACTTTTTGATCTTGTTAATCAATTTAGATTTTATACATTCTGGCAAAATAAATTACGTATTTGATACATTCTAATAAAACAATCTTCCTTGATGAAGGTGTGAGGCTTATATTAATTCTATGATATCTTCAGTGTCTTTCAGGCAGTTCAGATGGGACAATCCGCTTGTGGTCTCTCGGGCAGCAGCGGTGTATAGCTACATACAGAGTCCATGATGAAGGAGTCTGGGCGCTCCAAGTGAATGAAGGCTTTACTCACGTCTACTCTGGAGGAAGAGACCGCAAGATCTACTGCACAGATCTGAGGAATCCTGATATGAGGCTGCTCATTTGTGAAGAAAAAGCACCTGTTTTAAAGGTGAAGATTAAATTTAAGTGCTTTGTAACAGTCAGGACGATGCCCTGTGTGTTATTTTATTTTTTCCCCTGAATGGGTCAAAAATTTTGCTTAATGCACGTAGCAAAAATTTCTTCAGCTCAAGCCCTTGCAGGAACTGCTGGGCTCACGCAGAAAATGTTTTTGCTATATGCAGGGATAATTACTCATAGATTCAAGCACTGTCTATGTGATAATCTAGTTATGTATGCTATCCATGATTTCCTTTGTTCTAAAATCAACATTTATAATTCTGCTAAATAATTATTCTGGTGGGATTACTACAGCCCTCGGTGCTGTTGTGCAGGAGCAGGTCTCGCCCTGCTCTCTCAGCACTGTGTTACAGCCTGTGAAGCTTGGGGGCTCTGGTAAAACCCCCTAGAGCCCTTCTGTCTTGTTAGCATAATTTAAAAAGTTGATGTTAGAAGGAAGGAGGCCATGGATCGCAAATATAAGAAGATTACCACAGTCGCAGTGCCTGGATCTATGAGAAAGTGTCCCTGGTTTGTCATGATGGATTTTGATGATAGATTTCCTCTAAGGATGGTAAATGAATTTATAAATTTTTGCTAAGAATATTGACAAAGGAATGGAATCTAGAATATATTTTATTGGAGATAAAACATGTATGTCAGAAGTGGTGTCATGAGAAAACATGGAGATGATATTTTTTGTAGAGGATGGATGACAGTTCTGGAGGTTGCTGAGATCTGTGCTTGGCTATTTCCAGTAGTGCATGAAAGTGTAGGGTGCATACCGGACCCGCTGCTCCATCAACTTAGTAGGAAAGGAGGAACCCTTGTGATCAGTGGGGGGTACCAGGGGTTGCACTGTGGATGGGGGATAATCAATCTTGGGACAGCCTTCTAAATATTTGCTTGGTGTCAGTAAAATAAAAATTAATGTTTCTACCTTTCCAGATGGAACTTGACCGATCTGTGGATCCTCCTGTTGCACTTTGGGTTGCAACAACCAAATCATCAGTCAATAAGTGGGTAAGAGATGATTTGTGGCTTTGTGTGCTCCTGATATCTCCTTGTGTGTGATGTATTGAAGTGCTTCATAACCCTTTACCCTCCTCCCCCTCAGAAGGGAAAATCCTGACCCTGTTTTCTTTTAGCCTATAAAAGGTATTATGAACTTCCGATCCTCAGGAGATTACGAGAATGACTGTAGCACTCCAATGAGTCCATTCTGCTCCCAGCCTGACCAAGTTATCAAAGGTAACCATGACCCTGTGTTGCATATAGTATGTTTCATTATTGGGGATTCATGCACTTCCATGAATCTAATGTAGTATAATAGGTAACTTGTACAATGACTGCATTGCTCACTTTTGTTTTAGCCACCTGTATGTATAACATCAGACTTATGTAATGTACCAAATAGCCACAAATATGTAATAATTTTTTCCTTAAAGCTGGAGGAATATTGTCTTTAATAAATTAGGGGGAGTCATTGCTAAGTGGATACATACGGGCACATTTACAGCTGGCTTCATCTCCATTTAGCAGAACACTTTAATGTTTATATGGTTCAGATTCATAGATTATCTGTACTACAGTAATGTGGGAGTTTTCTTCTCTTTTTAGGCGGTGCAAGCATTATTCAGTGTAATATACTGAATGACAAGAGGCACATACTAACCAAAGACACAAATAACAATGTGGCATATTGGGATGTGCTGAAGGTTGGTCTGGTTTTCTCTTACTTTTCCTCTTGCTGTAAATGAATAGCTATAGCACATAGCATGTTAATGTGGGTCTCCAGACTCCTATACAAGAAGGTTTAGGGTCCCAAATTGACCTTTCTAAGATTTTTAAATGGAAGGCAATAAACTTCCAGAATGCGAGTCAGATGAGGCACTCATCAGGAGATCCCGCACTGGTGAAGCCGGGACAGTATCCCTATGGCGCTTGCGCAGTGAAGCTGGGGTGTTATGCTCTGACCACCATTGCTGGAATGTGCAGGCGCTGAAGGACCAAAGTGATTATTGAGTTTATTATTTTTTTAACCCAAATACTCAAAAATGATACATGGCGATTTGAGACATTAAAACACTGATCCGTAAGGACCTCTGGTTGATTCAGTGTCTTAAATCGCCATTCCTAGTTCCTTTGAAGGGAGACAATGCAACCTCCTTAAAGTGTATCTAAACATTCAACAAAAATGCAGAATTGAATAGACTGAATAATAAACTTTGCAATATACTTTATTACAGAAATCTATTCCTGTCTCCTTCTTTTTCCTTTGTGTTTCTTCCTTATTTATGCAGTTTGTATAAATGAACTTTCTGTCCTGTTTCCACTGACAGCCGAGAGATAAAGGAATCTGATAAAGTGTGTATTAATGTAACTCTTTACAGACAGTCCCTGGATAGTCCAATCTCCTTGCTGAGCTCAGTCCGTTAGAGTTGGGCTAGGGTAGCATCACTTTTTTTTTTTTTTTTTTTTTTTTTTTTTTTGTTAACATTAAGAAAACTTCCTTCGTACATATTCATAGACAAATAGCGGGGATTTGTCAGGCATTAACCCCTCCCGCTTCGCCGCAGATTTGCGGAGCCACTGGCCCCCTGATATACTTGGTGGGCACCGGGAATGGTGGACGATTTACGTCATGCTGTAAATTTACGCTTTAATCTGCATGCAAAAAGTGGCGTAAGGGGGGAAAATAATTGCAATTCCTGGCTACACGTAAGGAAATGTGTGTGCATTGACATCTGTCTGATCTCTAGGCTTGCAAAGTTGAAGATTTGGGAAAGGTGGATTTTGAAGAAGAAATAAAGAAGAGGTTTAAAATGGTTTATGTCCCAAACTGGTTCTCTGTTGACCTAAAAACTGGGGTAGGTATTTTCCTTTCTATCATTTTTCTTCAGTACTGAACTCCACTGTTCTTGCTCCTGTGCTCGCTGAGGCCAGTGATCACCCGGGATTGAAAATGTCAGCGAGGTGCAGGCTTGACTTAAGAAGGGGACTATAGAGCTAAGTTTTCATTTTCTCCCTACATAGCACCCGATAAGTGTTGAGAGAAGTGGACAGATGCCACACATGGTGTTTTTAACCCCGTTTTTGGTCCATTTTTAAGCAGTCCGTCAAAAAACACATTCGTTTTTGGACACACTGCTTAAAAACGGGTTCAAATGGCCATGTGTGGCATCACCCTAAGTTGTTTCACCTCACCAGGAACTAAAATCGGTGCAGGGGGTTGTTCTTACTACCATTGCAGGGTTCCTTATGGAAGCCTCAGTTACAGTAAAAAAATAATCATTAGAAAACTATATTAACCCATTAAAAAAAAAAAGCGTAAAGCCACTTTGTATCTTGATATGTAGAATCGAAAAACTTGTTAAGAGTTTTACATTAGAAGTAGGTCTCACAATATGGATTGTCTTATAAAAGGGGTTGTTTGGAGGTCTAAAAAACATGGCTACTTTCTTCAAAAAAATCAGCTCCTCTCCTGACCATGAGTCACATGGCATTGCAGCTTATCTCCATTTATCTCTATACATCTGAGCTGCAATACCTGCACAAACCATGGCGAGGTGTGGCGCTGTTTATGGTAGAAAGAAGTCATGTTTTTCAACATCGGTGTAATTTCATTTGCAGTTAGTATCCTTAGTATTTGACAGTGTATCTACTTGACAGATGCTGACCATTACCTTAGACGAGAGCGACTGCTTTGCCGCGTGGGTGTCTGCCAAGGACGCTGGCTTCAGCAGTCCAGATGGGTCAGATCCAAAATGTAAGGCTTTAGTCATGACTGTTTAATAAGACTTGGTTGAAACAAATGTCCATTTTGTTTTCTTTATTGGATAACCTAATTGATTGCTTTTGCAGTAAATCTTGGGGGACTATTGTTGCAAGCATTGCTGGAATTTTGGCCAAGAACTCATATTAACCCTATGGAGGAAGAAGAGAATGAAGTAAATCATGGTAAGAAACTTTCTATTAAGAATTGCTCAGCCTGTGAAAGATGGACCATTTCGAGGCCGCATTTCACAGAATGAACACAGACTCCGGGACAAGACTCCAAGCATCATGGGTACAGAGCCTTTCAGTAGTATTGGGTACCCTTGAACTTTTCTAACTTTTGCCACATTTCAGGCATCAAACATAAAGATATAAAATCGTAATGTTTTGGTGAAGAATCAATAAGTGGGACACAATTGTGAAGTGGAACAAAATGTATTAGATATTTTAAATGTTTGTTAGAATAATAAACTGAAAAGTGGGGCAATGTGTTTGGCTTAAAAGCAACACAGCTAATCACCCTGAGCACTCATCCCCTCTGTCACACATGGTGGGGGCAGCATCAGGGTTCGGGCTTTTCTTCAGCAGTGGTAGGGAAGATGGTTAAAATTGATGGGATGATGGATGCAGCCAAATACAGGACCATTCTGGAAGAAAACCTGTTGGAGTCTGCAAAAGACCTGAGACTGGAACGGAGATTTAACTTCCAACAAGACGATGATCCCAAACATAAGGCAAAATCTACAATGGAAGGTTCACAAATAACCTGTCAGGTATTAGAAGGGCCCAGTCACAGCCCAGACCTGAATCCAATCGAGAATCTGTGGAAAGAGCTGAAAACTGCTTCTCACAAACGCTTCATCCAACTTCACTGAGCTCCAGCTGTTTTCCAAGGAAGAATGGTCAAGAATTTCACTCTCCTGATTTGGAAAACTAATAAAGACCTTATACCCCGACCTGCAGCTGTAATTGCAGCAAAAAGTGGTGCTGCAAAGTATTTACTTAACGGGGCCAAATAATATTGCAGTCCCACTTTTTAGTTTATTATTTTTTTACAAAAGTTTATAATATCCAATAAACTTTATCCCACTGCACAATTGTGTCGCACTTATTGATTCTTCACCAAAAATTTTTATCTTTTATGTTTGAAGTCTGAAATCAGACAAAAGGTATAAAAGATCAAGGGGGCCGAATACTTTCAAAAAGCACTGTATGTATGACTCATTGCGCATACTGCGATTCTGTTTTGCAGGGAAGAAGGGATTCCTTGCATCATATGTTACTTTGACGCTTGTAGTCCTGTCATATTAATTCATCCCAACAAATGCAGCCCCCACACATTTTGTGTTTCAAGCATGTTCATGTTCACTAATTCTAACCTGCCGAAGATGTTGATGGTCATTAATCTTCTGTCTACTGTGTAGTGGCAAATGGAGAGCAGGAGACCAGGATACAGAAGGGCAATGGCTATTTCCAAGTGCCACCTCATACTCCGGTAATCTTTGGAGAAGCCGGGGGGCGCACACTTTTTAGGTATGTCATGTATATGTATTTTAGGACATGAGAGCTACAAATTACCTATAATATAGCTGTTTCATGTGTAACATCATGTGCTCGGCCCCTTGTAGGTTACTTTGTAGGGATTCGGGTGGAGAGACTGAATCCATGCTTCTCAATGAAACTGTTCCACAGTGGGTGGTTGATATTACAGTGGATGTAAGTACCATTCTCCTTATCATAATAGATGAAACCAGTGCAGATGAAACTTTGTTCAATTGATGAGATCAATGACAGACATGTCCTGCTTCCTCTCAGACTACCCATAGCATAACATTTATTACTTGATTTATTACTTACTTACTTGATAGGATAGTTTTATTAATGACATGTTCTTTTTCTTTGGAGAATTGGCAGACAAATTGATTATAATGTGAAAAAAGATTGTTTTGTTATTTTTCTCATTAAACTTGTAGAAATCAATAAACCTTTTACCAAAGTGTGTTAAAAATATGTACAACATCAATCCATTTCCCTTCTGAGATACAGATGCAGAGGGTGCATGTACTTCTGAAACAGTCGGCTGTGTCTAACTGCAGTTCCTTCTCTATTCTGCTTGCACCTAACAGGCTGGGGCACAGTTATATCTTCTGAATCAGGGCGCCTAGAAAGACAATTCTGGTGCTGAATTAAAGAGGGGAATCGTCTCCCCTTTATTATGTACACCCAAACAGTGGAGAGCTGTCAGATTTATTCTCAACTTTAACAGTGGATATTTCCTGTTCTGTTGCACCTAGAACCATAATCCACACACAATGATGTTATAGTAATAGAGACCTCAGCACTGTTGTAGGTGTATGATTCATAAGAAATAGTTGTTTGAAATGGGACACTATCATGATGTCTATACATGCGCTATCTGCACAGGTTTTTACAGCGAGGATGTGTATAGCCATATAGCAGTCATGAAGGGGTTAAAGGCACTTCAGGATAGGGCCTAACCTGCTGATTGGTGGGGGTCTCAGTGATGGGATAGCACCACAGAAATGGCCAGAGCAGCCAGTCCCGCGTGCGTGGGCTGCCTCGTTCATCTCTATCGAGCTGATGGAGATCTCTAAGCACCATGCGAGGGGGGTACATTGGACCACTATTGCATTGATCTTTGGGGATCCTGTTACTGAGACCCCAACCGATCAGTAAGTTAGGCCGTATCCTTACTTTAACCCCTTTCATGTTCTATTGAGTAAGGAATTTATTGGCAGGGAGCATCTGCCCGGCTGCAAGTAACATTTCTCTTTCGCCTCCTGGGTGTGTCAGAAGACGGAAATTCTCCCATTGTACGTTTTGGCATGAGTATATATGTTAATGTACCCCAACAGTACCTCTGGCCCTGTGTTTACGTCTAGATCAGTCTTCAGCCACATGGCTGTGGAATTTAAAACCTTTACATACATAAATTTTTATGTTTTTTATATTTTATCATATAATATCTTTTCATAAAGCTCCAGAATGTGTTCATAGTGTGTACTAATAATGCACTGTTTTTTTTTTGTCTTGTAGAAAAACATGCCTAAATTCAATAAAATTCCCTTCTACCTCCAACCTCATTCATCGTCAGGAGCAAAAACCCTGAAGAAGTGAGTGTAACTCGCCGAATCCCTGATAATTTATAGCCAACCCACACTACACGTGGGATAGTACAAACCAGCACTATAATACTGGAAAAGTCAGAAAGCAGCCCATTTCACAAGCCTTCCCTGCAATCATCTCCTAACTCTCTTAACTCCAAATACAATTCTTCTTCAATCAGTCCTGTAAAGCAAAAACAGAAGCTGCAGGAAGAGGAGCTAACTGACATACAAGAGGAGGACCCAGACATGCCCGACATCACATCAGATTCTCATGATGAATTTGGCAGTTTTCAAGCATCCGATAAAACTGTCTCTGAATCCCTTCTTAAAGATATGCTCATGGCTCTGCGCAACTCCATTCATAAACACCTGACACAGGTAATTACTCCACTTGAGACCTCAGTTAACAAATTGGGTGATAGAGTATCCCAGACAGAAAAGAGAATGACAACCTTTACTACAGCACATAATGCATTAGTGGATGTGCATACAGAAACAGAAGAAAAAAAATCTCTAAATTGCAGGCAAAACTGACGAGGATCGTAATAGACGCAATAACGTCAAGCTAAGAGGAATATCTGTAAATGTGCTCAGGCAAGACCTCAAACATTTTGTACGTAGACTAACTAACACCCAACTACCAGACCTGCCAGATTACGAACTTTGTCTAGACAGAGTACACCAGGTGCCAAAACCACTGGCCAGGTTCACTTTTATCCATGTGAAGGAAGCCTTACTATCACAATCAAGAAAACTGCAGACCCTACGACAACATCAAACTATATACGGATCTATCCGCAGCAACACTTCAGGCCAGAAGAGAGTTCATACCCATCACAACTATCCTGAGAAATCATGGCATACCCTATAGATGTGGCATCCCCACTAAACTTCTTGTCAAAAGACACAACTCTATCATCCCAATAAACTCCACAGAAGCAGGAATGGACATTCTGAAAACATGGAACATCACAAGAGACCCACCTATGAACCCCTCAGCAAGAAGATCTCATCTACGCCTAGAAACAGACTGGAATGACCACTGAAAAGTCCTGGGACTATAACCCAATCCTTATTATTAGCTTGTTTGGACACTTTGTTTACGCTCTATATGCACATGTTGGTTTTGTCTCCCCATTAGTCGCGGGTTAATTCAACTACCTCAATCATTAATTATTAAGATCATTTGTAATATTGAAAGAAATTTGCAAAACTAAATGTATAAATGTTAATATGTTATTGTTTCCCTCTATGCACTTACCCCAATCCCATCCCACTCAGATAGTGAATTGTGACACAATAGGGAAAGATCGTATTTGGAATATCACATTAGGGACACCATCAGTCAGAGTTAATAGCACACCAACAACAGTTAAATGGGTATTAAAATAATGTCCCTAAACATAAAGTGAATGAACAGTCCATACAAAAGAGCATCAATATGGCGTGAGGCCAAACATAACAACATAGATATATGTTGCCTCCAAGAAACACATATATCAAATACAAATCGTCCTAAACTCAACCACAATCTATACCCCAACATGTTTTCGACACACAATAAAAAAAGAGTAGCATTAATGGCATTTAAATCACATCTATCTATCAAAATAGAACACCAAATAATCAACCTCAATAGCAGATACATCATAGTAATAGTGGTCATCAACAATATTAAGTACACCATAATTAATCTATACGCCACAAACAAAAGACAAAACCGTTTCATGACAAAATTACTGAAGAAAATAAGACAGACACAACAAGGCCCATTAAAAATCCACTGCGATTTTAACGCCACAGTACAGCACGATCTAGACTCCACTTCAACCCCAAAACATAAACCATATGAACTCCACTCACTCCTATGGAAAAATAGTTTCTAAGATATTTGGAGAATACAGTACACCACTGAAAAAGATGATTCATTTTTCTCACAAAGACACAACACATACTCCAGAATTGATATCTTCACCATTGACTGGTCATTACTTGATAGGATCGAGGAAACATCATTAGGAAATATTGAATGGTCAGACCATGCTCCCATCTTCATGACAATATCTGACGCTTTATCTATACACAATGATTACATAGGGAAAGCTGATATGAACATCACTTTCAAAGATAGTAATAAATGCACTCCTTGTATGCTTCTTCTCCCCAGAAACAGACCTATTCACAGCATGGATGAGACACAAAGTTTTCATAAAAGGGGACCTAATGAAATTAGGAGCGAAAATTAAAAGACAAAGAGATAAAGATTTTTCTGAAGTCACAAAATTAGTACACCGCCTTGAAACACCGAATAAAATGAAAAAATCAACAATTAAACTAGAACTCAATAAGGTAAGAGATCAACTATGTAATCTCCTATTGCATAGATATGAGAAAGCCACAAGATTCACAAAATCCAAATACTATTCCCAGGACCAGAAAATAGGCTCACTACTGGCTAAAAAACTCAAAGATAAACAACAAAAATCAAAATAACACAACTAAAACACCCCTTTGCAAATTTCCCTACAGAGAGTTAACTTACCACAAGACACACCTGAACATCTACATCAACTTAATCCACCTCTTACACAGGAAGAAATCAAAAAGACTATCCTCATCTCACCCCCCCCCCCCCCCACAAAGTCCCTGGAACGAACGGACGGACTGGAACGGACGGACTGGAACGGACGGACTGACCATATCTACAGAAAATCTTTAATTCGGCAGCCAACACAGAAACATTCCCCCAAGACATGCTGACCGCACTTATAATCACCATCCTGAAACCAGGCAAACCAACAGACTCCCCACTCAACTATAGACCGATCTCACTGCTCAATACAAACGTAAAATCTACGCGAAAATTATTGCAAACAGACTGCAACATATTTTAATGAATCTAGTTAAAAACAACCAAGTAGGTTTTGTACCTAATAGACAAGCATCAGACAACACCAGGAGAATAATAAATATACTACAACATTGCGAAATCCACAACGTACCGGAACGTTCCTTACAATAGATGCAGAAAAAGCTTTAGACATAGTCAATTGGAAGTACGCCTTTCAGACCCTGACCAATTACGCACTGACAAGCCAAATACTATCTGCAGTTAAGGCACTTTACTCCAACCCAGAAGCATATGTATATACTAATAACACTCTATCTCAGAAACTTACCCTTACAATCGGGACTAGGCTGGCCCCAATCCCCCATCTTTTTCACTCTCTCAATAGAACCCCTGGGGGAAACAATAAGAAACCATCCAAATATAACAGGAGTTAAAATACAGAACAGAAAATAGCACTTTTTGCTGATTACATAGTCCTATCATTAACCAAGACAGACACCTCGTTAACACAACTCTTCAAGACTCTGAAAGCATATGGGAAAATAACACACTATAAAATTAACACCAACAAATCGGTTAGAATACCAGACGCAGAACAAAATACCCTTAGACAGAAATACAACCTAGACTGGCAGACACAAAACATAATATACTTAGGATTCCAACTAACCTACCCTTCAAAAAAATTATGTAAAAACAAATTTTGCTCCTCTTAGCAACAATATTAAGGCACTCTACATAAAGTACTCAAGACACCAACTTACATGGTTTGGCCGAATACCATCATTCAACATGATAATACTCCCCAAGTTCTTATACCTGTTCAGAATTATTCCAGTTAATATACCAAACACTTTCTTTAAAATGAACAATAAGAATCTTCAGAATTTAATTTGGCAACAGAAAAAACAAGAATAGCAATATGACCAAACATAAAAAGGCAGGAGGGATGGGGTTACCGGACTTTAGAGACTACCAGAAGGCAGCAATACTTGACCAACTTAAACATTGGTGGCTAGACTTAACTGACAAAGTATGGCTAACAATTGAAAAACACTACAATAACAATACATCATTAATAAACAGAATGTTTGCTAAAATATGTGGTACGGACCCACCACATTCAAAACTTCAGACAATAAGAATATCAGACACAATTTGGGGGGAAATGACCAGAAACTAAACCAACTCTAAACAAAGTATAATAAACCGCATCCCACTAAGCTTCCTACAAAACCAAAACAAAAACCTTAAGCTAGAAGTATGGAGACAAAAAGGCTTGGAAACTTTTGGTGATATCCTCAACCCAAACGGTGAGATAGACTCAAGGTACCTCATATCCACAAAGGGCCTCCCATACAGCAAAACTCAACAAATTGCAAAGGTTAAAAGTCTATATAATTCATTTAACTATATAACACCTAAAATCGAACCCAACTTACTAGAATTCTTGGATAAACAGCAGCCCAGAAAAAAAGGAATATCTATTTTTTGAAACAGAATTAGGAAAATAAATGATTTCACCAAGACTCACAACGTAACAAAATGGGAAGAACATCTACAACAAAATTCCCAATACAAAAATGGGAAATGGCACTAAAAACAACATATCAAATACTTTGATGCACATCACAAATAGAAGAAATAGTGAAAACACACCTAAGATGGTACTTCACACCTACAAGATTAAACCTTATCTACCCCAATGTATCTCTAATGTGCTGGTGAGGATGCGGCAACAGAGGAAGTCTCATGTACATCTTATGGAATTGCCCCAAAATTCTTGGCCTCTGGAAAGCAACAAACACTATAATAAAAGAAACAAAACAAGCCCTCCTATTAATTAACATGGAAGCTCTCCCACAAGAACAGAAGACAATTATTGTACACCTACTAATGTCTACCAAACTAGTGATAACAAGACACTGGAAAGAGAAAGACTCCCTACATATCAACTAAGTAATCAGCCAAATGAACACGTCCTGTGCATATGAGAAAATTCTAGCGTACCAAAATACAACCTTCAAAAAATTCTCAACCAAATGGAACCTATGGACAGAGTAAATACTATACCCCATAATCTGACTGACCAACAACAACACAAAAAGAAGATACAGTGAACGGCTCACAGCTTGTCACCCCCCACCCAATTACTCCCCACCCCCCACCAAAGGACTCCCTAGAGTCCAGTTAACACCCCTAATTGTTGTCTGCTGGTTTGAGTCACGTCTGAGAAGACCACTGTTTATATTTGTATTTTTTCGGTATAACTGATCTTACAATTACTACAAAAACTAACAATCCTGCAATATATACTCATAGTACAATAACACAAGAAAAAGTTCAAACTTTTATGACAGCTATGAGGGTCCAATACAGCATAAGGCAAGAAATATTGAATATTAATACTGTAATTGTAATTGCTTTGCAGCAAACTGTATCATAAGCTGCTCATATGTTAAAAGTTAATAAAATTATTTGAAAAAATAAAAAAAAAACATGGGAAATTATGAGAAATTATCTTCACAAAGAAACATTTTTATAATAACATCCAACTTCGGATTTACATAAATGGTTAAAAAACATTTTCCAGACTTTCGTTGAGGCCTGCTGGTACCAAGGTTTGGAGCTTGTAGATCCAGAACATTTCTTGCTGTTTAAGTTGATTATGATGTTGTGGTATATAGCTGGCAACGTGATCAATTGCTTTAATATTAAACTCTTTGTTATCACAGTTATGGTAAACTGCTGTATGACTCGACACACTATGCATCAGAAAACCATTGGTAATATTGGATCTGTGTCTGTCTAGGCGCTCCCTGAGTGGCTGGATTGTACGACCTATATATTGGAATTTACATGTACATTCAATCAATTAACCCCTTCCCGACGCATGGAGAGGGCTCGTGGGCCGAGCCCTCTCCACAGCCGGTAGATTCTTTGCTGCAGTATTGCAGCAAAGGCTTACCGGTAAACACCGTGATCGGGTGCTAGCCACGATCGCAGGTGTTTTCACCTCGATCGCTGCCAGCAATGCTGCCCAGCGGCTTCAAGAGATGGCGCCGCATGGGCGCGGCCATCTTGTCGTGGATCGCCACTCCCCGATGAAGTCACGGGGAGCGGCGATCCGTGCCATAGTAGCCGGGGTTCCGAATACCGAGTCTACGTCGTTTAACCATGCATTACAATGTGCTAATTGCACATTGTAATGCATGGGGAGTAATCCACATATACTGCCATACAGTAGTATGGAGTATATGATAGGATGAATCAGACTACCTAGGGTTAGAGTACCTAGGGAGTCTGAAAAATAGAAAGTAAAAATAAAAAAAAAGTTTAAAAAAAAAAAAAATATAATAAAAAAACCTAAAAATTCAAATCACCCCCTTTCCCTAGAACTGATATAAAAAATAAATAACAATAAAAACATAAAAACATAGGTATCGCCGCGTCTGAAAATGCCTGATCTATCAAAATATAATAAAGTTTTTTCACTGCTTTAACCCCGTAACGGAAAATATGTCCAAAGTCGACAAAATTTTTTGCCATTTTGAAAAATATAAAAAAATTCATAAAAAGTGATCAAAAGGTTGCACAGTCCCAAAAATTATATTAATGAAAACGCCATCAAAATCGCAAAACATGACACCTCCCACAGCTCCGTACACCAAGTATGAAAAAGTTATTGGCGCCAGAAGATGGCAAAATTAAAAAGAATATTTGTACAGGAGGTTTTAATTTTTTTAAATGTATGAAAACATAAAAAAAAAACTATACAAATTTGGTATCCACGTGATCGAACCGACCCAAAGAATAAAGTTGACATGTTATTTGGGACGCAGAGTGAAAGCTGTAAAATCCAAGCCCACAAGAAAATGTTGCAAATGTGTTTTTTCACCATTTTTACTGCATTTGGAATTTTTTTCCTGCTTCCTGGTACACGCCATGGAATATTAAATACCGTCACTATGAAGTGCAATTTGTTACGCAGAAAAATAAGCTCATACACACAGCTTTATGTGGAAAAATAAAAAAGTTATAGATTTTTGAAGTTGGTGAGTGAAAAATGGAAGTGAAAAAACTAAAATAGGCCAAGTCGTTAAGGGGTTAAATCACATAGTCTGAACTGCAATTGAGGAAAGTATTAGTAGGAAAATTATCGTTGGTTATATTAGATCAAAAACTGGAACATCGATGGCAAATGGCTTTACAACATTTGCATTTACTGCGTCTGAAGCTACCCAGTATACAGGGAAAAAAGTATGTGGGAGGTCTGACCTGTTGATTGGTGCATAAACGGCTAGGGGCCAAAATATTTTTCAATGTACTGGGTCTTTTTTTTTTTGTTTGTGTTGAGTCGACATGAGTTAGTTTCCTCTTGTAGTATTACATTGTAATGCAATTCTTGTACATTACCAGAACTAGTGAATAATGTATAGAAAATAACGCTTGAGAACAGTCAAAAACAAACAATTTAATAGTTAAACAGTATTAACTGAGACTGACTATTATATAACCAAAGTATACCCCTGTTTATTAGGGCTATTAATCCATTTATCCCAAGCTGGTTTATATTTATGATATTTGTTTTCCTGTAAGGACATGTGTTTTTCAAATGAACAGTTGGTATTCACCAGGCTTATGACTTGACTCGCCTTTGGGCATTGGGTTTCCTTCCAATGTCTAGTATTGACTAGTTTGGTAGCTATTAAGGTATGAGTGATGATAGTTCTTTGTAGCAGGTGCTGTAGCAGGTGAGGGTGATATATGTTGGTTTACCGTGTTGGAGAGAGTCTGAAATATTTTTTTCCCTAACAGTTTGTTTACTGGGCATGACCATAAAATGTGCAGTAGTGTTCCCTTGCACCCACAATTCCTCCAGCACATGTGGAGGGATAAATCTTATTTAGACGGGAGGGAGTGAAATACCATCTCATGCGGGTTTTGGCCAAGGCCTCTTCTTGAGAAGTGCATCTGGTTAGAGTGTTTGCTGTCTGGATAGCCTTCAACCATTGTTCTTCCAAGAAGGATGTGTTAAGGTCTTGTTCCCATTTAAGCATATATGGTAGTTTAGAAAATGTTTTTTTGTTTTCTAACACGTTATAAAAAAGAGAGATTCCTTATTTATGCCTGGGTACGGAATGGGGGTTGTATAAAGAAAGTTACGTATTCTCATGTACTTAAGAAAATCAGCTGTTGGAAGAAACATTTTTGCATGAGGATATTATAAGAAGAGATTTTTCCACTGGTGAGCATGTCGCTGATTAATTGAACCCCATTAGTATACCAAGTATTTAACTTCATATTTGGAATTGTAAGCTCTAGGAGGCTTATTTGATTTGTTGTGGGGGAATTTCTTTCCCTTCTTTTGGGTTTGAGGAAAATTTTTGCCATGCTCAGTAGCTTAGATTGTCAATAGTTTGGAAGGGAGGGGAGGTTGATTCTCCATGTGTGTGTCAAGATTCTTTTTCTGAATTGTGACTGGTCCAATAATGTTGCATAGTAATAGTCTTTTAAATCGGGAAAACCTAGGCCTCCTATACTTTTATTTTTGGATAAAGTTTTAAAGGCTACCTGAGGGTGGTGACCCTTCCAAATGAATTTGTTAAATTACGTTTTGGTTTTAACAAAGAAGGAATCGGGAACCGTGATTGGTATTGTTTGTATTACATATAAATATTTCGGGAGTTCCATCATTTTATATGTTGCAGATCAGCCAAACCATGATAAAATGAATTTGGAGTATTTTTCCAATTCTGAATTTATCGTGGATATGAGGGGAAGGTAATTGGTAAGGAATAATTTATCTACTGGGTATGTTAGTTCTGTCCCCAAGTATTTAATATTCTGCTTTCTCCAGTCCAAGTCATATTTTGGTTTTAGGCTCCTTAATTTGTTACTCTGTATATTGACTGGGAGGATTTGTGTTTTAGCGTTATTTATTTTGTAATATGATATTTTACTGTAGCATTCTAATACTGCGAATATGTGTGTTATTCCAGGTTTGTAGAAAACAGAATTATGTCATCTGTGAACAGCCCAATTTTATGTTCTGTGTTGCCAATCTTTATCCCATGTATTTCTGGGTTGGATCTTATTAATATTGCTTGTGGTTCTATTGGTAATATAAATATAATGGGAGATAATGAGCACCCTTGTCTTGTTCTGTTTGACAGGGTAAATTCACAGCAGCGCACTCCTTTAACAAACACAGTGGTTAATGGGAACAAGTATAATGTACGGGGTGTTTTGAAAAATATTTTGGGATTTTGTGCAATGGAATCTTTGAGAAAAGGATCATGTAAAAGGACATTCCAATGCCTTCTCAGTATATTTTTGATTTGACGGCCTTTTTTGGAAATGGTGGTTATGAAATTGGCCTCATTACAGGAATCTAAGTTTGGATGCATAGCTGGTTTGAGGGGAGAGTGAGAGACAGATGGGGAGAGTGAGCGACAGAAAGACAGGTGGGGAGAGTGAGTGTCAGAGAGACAGCCAGTGAGTGTAACTGAGAGACAGAGAGACAGACAGGTAGAGTGCGTGAGACAGCTGGGGAGAGTTAGTGACAGAGAGACTGGATGGTAGAGTGAGTGACAGAGACAGGCGGGGAGTGATTTAGAGAGAGGCAGGGAGAGTGAGTGAGTGAGTGACAGACAGGGAGAGATAGATGGATATATAATTTTTTTTGTTAACCAATTCTACTTTATAGCTTAGAGCAATTATTTACTATCCCGGGCAATGCCGGGATCTAAAGCTAGTTGTAAAATAATTTGGAAAATTCAATTGGAATAAGTCTGATACAATGTGTGGTATAGTGTAGGTCATAATCATTTTATATTATACCTTCCAGTTTAAATTTCTAGTTCCCATGATGTCATTCACAAATTTGATTGAGTACCTTAAAAGATAAAGTACAAATGCATTATAACTATTGTACAACGGTTTGATTCATATTATACTCATCTAAGCAGAACCCCATCAATGACTGTCCAACGATTGCTGAAAGATTGCTGAAAGCTATATATAGCATACCGCATTCAATTTTGAGCAATGAGGTTTTGTTCATGGTATCTGTGAACTGAACACATCTTTAGACCTACTCTTCCTGGAAATGTACCTATAAATAGTATTCTTGGCATACCTTGTGCAGATTTTGTCTAAATTTAAGGCTTTTAAATATGCCCTCATTATTCATGGCCCACTATTAACAATGCCAAGCATCCTGTGAATAAGCAAAAAAAGGACTCTTGCACAAGTAAATTTCCATGTCCTTTCTCTATTTCTGGTTCAAGTGAGTTCAGTAGTTCTGTTCTCAAAAGCCTATTTAGATATAAGGACCAAAAAAACCCTCATTATTGAGTTTGAAGGTTTAAGAAGTTCGGGTAATTCAATGTTTACAAGATGTCACTATTTTTAGCTAATGAAACAATGGTCTATGTACAACCATAAAATAAATAGCCCTGTGGGGAAAGTGCCCCTGATTTAGAGTGAACTTTGGATGGAAAACTGAAACAGTGAATGATTTGCAACTTAATTGCTGTAAAAGCTCTATATACTGTGCACATATTGCAACATTAACTATTCTAAAATTGAATTTCATCATAGTCTTGTGTGTGGAGATTATTTAAGATTCAATGAAAATAGTAGGGGTTGAAGCCATATTGAATTCTAGGCAACTGATTTTTTTTTACCTCCAATTGTTCTATTCTGCCAAAAAACTTAAACTTCTTTGTCAGAATTACATAAACAACTCAAAAACCTTAGAAATCCAGAAATATTATTTAAAAGATAAGGGAAGATAGGGAAAGGTCAATTTCATAGGCCACATCTTTATGGACATTATTGTCTAATTCAGCTAAATATTGATTGTATTGAATGTTGATCTTATTGTATTGAAATGATAATTGTTGTTAAATAGCATTATACAATATACAAATACATAAAATGTAATTTGACTATAATTGATCTACATAGGATTTGATGAGTGGGAACTATAAGATGCATAAATGTTTTGGAATAGCTCAAGATTTACCTTTTAAGAAAAGTTTGTGGTATCTTTGTTAGAGCTTTTTCCAGCTATGCATGCTTTTGTTAGCTAGGTAAGAAGGGTACTTGAACCTGACTCTCTTGAACTGGTTCATCTCCTAGAATCCTGATATAAACATCCCTCAATTTCAAACTTGTTCCATGCCCCTCCCCTCAAACTCTTAACCAATGATATTAAAGGCTACTGTATGTCTTTTAAGTACTGTTCTATATAAGAGGCATTACAGACCAATCCCTTGCATTTCACACTCTCCACATTTGAGGCATCTATTTATCTGGGTTACTGAAAGGGGCACACATTTTAAGTACTAAATATCACATAGCACCAGCTATGAAGACTCTCTCATTAGTATTGTCACCTAGCATAGTACAGAGTTTAATGCACAACCTACACCTCCATACACAGACTGAAAGCATTGCCTTTACAAAAGGAAGACCATTACCCTTCTCTTCTCTTCCAGGTCCTGTTGATTTGCCTGGTATTGGAAGCCTCCTAAATGTCATGTGGAATGGAGGACTACAAAATCAACATGAAATTATGGTATGTGTATGATATGATTAGCATCATTAGGTTTGTTAAATACAGAGATTGTTTCAGTTTTGATATTTTGAATTCCATGTTTTTCAATCAGTTTAATTATCATCAAAAATTTGGAGGAATTTTTAAAATGAATCTTGGATTTTTCAAATCTGTACAAATTGGAGATCCATGTCTCCTGGAATCATTTCTAAGGCATGAATGCAGTTATCCTAAAAGAATGGAGATCAAACCATGGAAAATGTATAGAGAATATAGAAAAGAAGCTTGTGGTCTACTTACACTGTGAGTGCAAAATTATTTTTAATTGTAAATTAAATTAAGAAACAAAAAAAATCCAAAATATAATTTTTTTTTATTAAATGTATTCCTTCTTTTCCTATGCTTTAATATTTATCAAAAGTAAAATGGTAGTTATATATAATTTATTTATTACTATAAGGCTTATTCACATTGTAGTCAATTAGATTTTTGACAATTTTGGAGAAAAATGCATGCCCTCTTTTTACATATTCTGCAATATGCTATATATATTTGCTTTGTCTTTTAAATTAAAACAATGCATAGGAATAACTAAGAAGTGTGTATATGTTATGTTGAAAAATAATTCGTTTTTTGTTATTTTTAAAAATATTTTTAGGGGGTTTACAAAGCATAGCAACTGGTTTTACACAAATGGACCCTGAAACATTACAAAGTTATCAATAAATTGTAAGGACGATGTAAAATATTTCCATATATTACATTCTCTTAAACATCAATATACAGATCAATTTTCTTTCATTCAAAATAATAATTATATTTGTTTTATCCACAGCGAAGGTGAAGAGTGGCTGAAAATGAGAAGAGTAGCACAAGGAAAGTTAATGAAAATCAAAGAAGTAGGAAAAATGGATGCGCAAATTAATGAGGTGATCCGTCTACTTTTTATGAATATAAGTTGTACTAGTTATGTACTATTTTGACCAGTGGTATATACAAGTAACTCCCCCTTCATGCATTCCTGGGTATTATGGTTTGCCATCACATCTTATCTAAATATTTTGAGAAATGCAGAATGTTTTCTCATCACATGTCCGCAGTGTGATGTATGTAATAAACACAGCTGGACTGTAAAAAAAATCATCTATACCCTATGATTTTGGCAGGGTCTGGTGCACTCATGTGTGAGATCTCTTCACAGCCCAACCACATTCCCCTCTCCTCTGAGTAACAGCAAGCAGGTTTCTGGTGAAATATTACAGCAGAGGGGAAAAGTTTGAATGCAAAGATATAAGAACACAGTAGCTTGAGTCCTGTTAAAATCCTAGAATATGCTGTTAATTAATATTTCATAGACTTACCAACTGCATACACAAAGGTATAACACAGATCTCTAGAGCTGGTGCCGTCTACAGCTTTGTAGGGTCACAATGACAAATCTCCATATGAAGCTCATGCATCGCACATCACAACTGACCATAATGTGCCCCCACATATAACAAATATACCACTTACCAATCTATACCAAAACAACTGACAACATTGAGCCACTTGATGCTATATTCCATAAAATATATACTGTACCCCTCTAAATAAATGACTATATAGCATTCCCTGAAAATATGTTTTGCCCATTAAATATAAATATATTCAGTGCCTCCTCAATTTATCCTGTATAAATAGTCGCCCAAATTATATACAGAGCCTCCAATTTTATTATATACATAACTCTTGTCAATGAATCACATAAATCTCTACAGCATTATTATATACATTGTACTCCTGAGTAGCAATGAGCGAAACAAAAATGCATTGTTTGAGTCTGTACCGAATTTGGTGGGATCAGCACACGCAAACCCAGTGCCCGCACAAGCACTATTGTTAAGGGTGCAGGTCTGTGTTTGGAAAAAAAAGTTGATTTATTGACTTTTGAAGCAGCCAATTAAGCAGCTGCCAGCCTCATAGCAACCACAGGCATGTCAGCTGTAATAATAGTTCCTTAATTTATAAAGCACACACAGATTACGCATCACTACACAGAGCTTACCAAATTGATCTCTGTAGGCATGCCTGTGATTGGTCGGCTCGACATGTGAGCAGGGTCACATGTTCAGATGTCATAACACACAGGATACAGCTGGGGAGAGCTTGCTGCTCATTGAATGGCCATTTAACTAGGCAGGGACTTTCTTCAAAACCTATTGTCCCTAACAGGTGTATAAAAGAGGCTTCTATTATTAGGCACAGGTGAAAATCTGAAATAATTGCCCTAATAAGGGCATTCTGTAGAATTGCATCAGGCTATATATTAGGGATATAGATTATAGAGGATTATACAGAAATACTTGCAAAGACCAGACATAATTATTAGCATTTACTGCATCATCTAGCAAAATCTTGAAGATCCTGTCTCTGACTAGTATTCAGCTCCAGAAAAATTATAAACCAACATCATCAGTTGTACCTTGATTGCAAAGTTATTTCAAAATAGAGGTATTTAATGCAGAAAACCCTTAAAAGAGCATAGGAGGGATTTAAGGTTTTACTTTTATTTATTGTGCTTTTAAAATTAATACTTTGTGCACTCAAAAGGAAAATTTTAAATTCGCCTAAGACCACCCGAGGATAACATGCACCTGAGGATTTGTAAGGTATGGTTATTGGTTATTTGAATTGCCTTCAAGTATACAGCCACACAATGTATGTCCTTATATCCTCAAATCCTAGGTTCCATAGTGAGTTTCTCTAAAGCCACATATCCATACAATTATGCTACTCATTACTGAGGATAGAAGGAAGGATCTACCATCAGATCTACCTTAGTAGGTAGATTCCCAATGGTAGGTTTCCATTAAGATACTTCTGGAACCAATGATCCTTTAAATTTAACATAGCACCAACACCCCTTCATTTATTTATTTGAATCAGCAGCGACCCCTTACTTATTCTGATGGATCTTTCGATGGTTCTTCAGCACCACCTCATTAATAATAATTATTATTTATTTTTAGACCATTTTTAATTCTATGCTACTGTACAATCAATACAGGGTTCACATATATAACCTTAGGATAAGAAAAAAATACAAAATATGGAAAACCACATAAACAAAATGGAAGAGGAGCCTGTCTGTGAGGTGATTAGGCAGAGCGCCCTCTGGGATTAGTTTGTATGCAGTACCAACAACAATTCTTTATTCATTTTTAAGCAACATCCCCGATCCATATTCCGATGCCTGTATCCTAGAAAGGGCACACAGTGAGGTATCTCTGATTTGTCCCACTTATAATGATTTGCATCTACATCTTAATGTAATATAGCATACATTTTACTTACTTCAGATTATTATATTAGCTTTGGAATTATTATGAAACATCCTGTAATGTATATTGCATAAAGCTGAAAGTAAATGGGGAGCTCTATTGAAAAATTGCCTCTCTTGTAGGTACTGAAAGATTTTATCCCACATGTCAGACGGGTATGTGACAAAGAAGGCAAAATCGATGATTTGTATTTTGAACTTAACAAACTCTCATATGAAAGTAAGTACACACAAAAAATATACATGCTGTTCATAAATGCTCTTCACTCCAACTTCTAATGTACTTGTCATCTCGTCCCAGTAATATGCTCAGTCCTGTATAATGAAAGGTGTGGACTTCTCCAAGAGGCATGTACAGAAGAAGCATTGCTGTTCATACACTCAGTTAAAAAGGTGCTGTATATATAACATACAAATGAATGTTTACTAATAGCAGTAGCCTTCTCCTGTTTAACCCCTTAATAACTGTCCTATTGGCTTTTTACAGAGGTAAAGGATAATTATTCTGATTAGACGTCTTTCTATAGTGCTCGGCTGTGTTAACACCCCAACACTAACACTTGGGATTAGAAAGCTCCGATCCAGGGTGCTTAACCCCTTAGAAACTATGGTAAAACAAGGACTAGGCTGTCTAAGTGATTGCAGAGGGAGTGTGCTCCCTCTCTTACCCATCGGCATGCCGCAGCTGCAATTGAAGCGGTGTCTATTGTGCCTTGCTGCAGACCAGTGTCCACTTAACTTTTTATTATGGCAGGCCGTTAGAGCAGGGCATTATATAACAGATCAAGTAATCTTATGCCAGTTATTCTTTGTGGGACAAAGTAAGGAATTTACAAATAAGAAATACATCTCTTCATGCAATGTTCCACCCATCGGGGCCTGACCTTGATGTGGGGGCAGCTACATTCCCCGGTACATAATTGGCTAGCTTGTAGTGCTGCCTAGCTCCACAGCTGTATTAGGGATGGCTTAGTCCAGTTGAACTAACCCACGCCCATCAGGAGGAGGCCACAATGTTGGAGACGATTCCCCCTGGGGCAACGCAGTCCAATACAGTAGTAAAGGTTCTTCTCTGCAGGGTTCCTGGAGGCATAGTTGGATGGTTCTGTAGTTCGGCATGGGACAGTACCTTAGGCTGCTTAGGCAGCAAGCTGGTGAAAGTGATGTGGGATTAGGCACACAGGGTCGCTGGTCTTGCAGAGGAGTATCCCCATGGAGGGAAACATCCGCTGACTGTCTTGTTAGAATCAATGATAAGACTGAACTGCCACTTTGCCCAGAAATCCAGCTAGAGGGAATATATATATAGGTTTTCATCTCTGGGAGATTTCGAAAGCTCCAACCAATGGTTGACCTCAGACTGCAGGGAAGAATTACTTAAAGAAAAATTTTAACCCTCTAAACTCCGGCACAGCATATGACAGAATAATACCACTTTATACCACTAGATGGTAGTGGAAAAGGAATGAGAAGGGTGTCCATTGGAAATAGATACAATTACCTTAACTGGAACCTGTCATCAGAAATTGGCCTAATAAACTGCTACCAATATGTTGTCAAGCAGTTGAGCAGCTTGTAGATCATGTTTCTTTCATGGCCCAGCTTGGTGGTATCATCCATAAAATCTACTTTGAAGTGAGATGTAAGTTAGATGTATAAGGTCAGGGAGGCAGAGAGTTTAACTCTGAAGTCAAGCTTTCCCTGCCTCTGAACACCTCCTCCTCTGTGCGCCATCTCACTTCAAAGCTGATATTCTAGATGATGCCACCACACTAGGCCATGAAAGAAACATCATCTAAAAGCTGCTCAGCTTCATGTCACTTGAACATTTTATTATTAATGGATGATAATAGCTCTTTTTTAACTGTATTCTTTAATATAGGTTATGATTGCGATTTTCTGAATGATCTTTTTTTTCCTTTTGCTAGCAGATGATGAATTATTTAGGACCACTCATTGTCACTTCACCAGATCTTCATAAACAGTTTAATACAAAATCATGGAAAAGCCATACTGAAGCCTGGGACAATATATTTGCTACAGGTAATCTAGTGGCCATTCATGCCGTATATATGTGCTTTTATTTTTTTATTATAAAAAATTGATTTTATTAATTAATTAATCCTTTATCTAATACTGCAGTACTTTGTGTTTTGTATTGGCAATCCTTATTTGCAGATGAAGGGGACAGAGCAGTCACTGTATGAGAAAAGATACAGGATGTTGAAGACAAAACAACAAACAAGCAGCATAAAATGTCCAATGTGCACACTGAAATATTTAAGATGGTTGTCCACTTTACTTTTTTTGTAATATGAGGGGGGGGGGGGATATAAGGAAGTAAACAATTGGCAACTGTTAAAAGATCAATTAAAGTATAGAAAATGGACGGCACCAGTGGCGTTGCTAGGGTCACAAAAGATCTGGGGCACGGGCCCCAATGCATACGTACCAAATTCTCAGTTGCGTCCCCTTTCGTATACCCCCCCCCCCCATGCTTCCACCTGAAAAAACTGCACTTACAGAAAAGCACAGTAGAAATGCTACCTATTATATCCAGAGCAGTAGTTGTTCTTCATGTTCTCCATTAAGCCGCCATCATCATTTCTCTTTATGCAGCCATGCGCTGTGCCTATGGAGATTACGAAAACTTATGTTCTGCACTTTTCTATCATCCCTAAATTTTTGTCCCCTAACCGTGTTATCATTCTTCTACCCCTAAAACTCTTCAACCAAATAATGTAATACAGACGCACACAAAGTCCTAAAAATACTAGTAATGCCCCCCAGTGTAACACATTATAAAATCCACCTTTCTAAGCCGCACATTTTACAATTAAGCCACAATTATGGCCCCACTCTGTATGCCACCACACCCCTTGTGGCCCTTACACTTACTAAAGCCCCCACATTGTGCCACCCACCTAATAATGATCCCTAAATGTGGCCTGACATGTAACAATGCCACCTACACTCAGTAATAGAACCCCACACAGTAAGTGCCCCACATACTCACTCATAACCCCCCATACACTTTGTAATAACCTCACAAACTCACTAGTAGCCCCCCACACTTAGCAATAGCCCTTTTATGCTAACAAATAGCCCCCACATCCAGTAGCAGCCCCCTCACTATTAGCCCCCCCCCCACTAATAGCCAAACAGCCACTTATAACCTCACTACTAAAAGCCCCCATATTTAGTAATACTCCCCACACTTAGTAGTAGCCCTTCACTTGCTAATAACCCCCTACACTCAAAAATAGCCTCCATACACACTAATAGCCCCACACACACTAATAGCCCCCACATTCAGTAACATAGCTCTCCACTTTCTAATAGCCCCCCTACACTCACTTATAGGCCCCACATTTAGTGATAATCCCCTTACACTAACTAAAAAAACCCTCATAGCCCCGTCACACTAATAGATCCCCACATTCAGTAATAGCTCTCCACTTGCTAATTGCTTCTATACACACAGAAAATAGCCCCCACACTCCCTAATAGCCCCCCACACTTACTTATAACTCCCACACTCAGTAATAGTCCCCTTACACTCACTAAAAGACCCCACATATGCCCCTCACACTAATAGTCACAAACACACTCAGTAATATTATTAGTAAGATTATAGCCTCCCACTACTCAGGAATAGCCTCCACATAAAGTAATGACCCCAAAACTCCATATGCACACTGTATTATTAAAAAAGAATAGTTACACTTACCTCTCTTCACTCATGATTTCCTCTTCCCCTCCACCTGCTGGACGGGATGTGGTGACGTCACTACACAGCGCCTCCTGCTCCAGGCTGCTAGAGGAAGCTACTTGAAGCAGGGAGACGCAATGCCATCGCCTCCTGCAGATCTCACCACAGCACAGAACTGCTGTATGTGCTGTGCTGACGGCACCCTGCTCCACTACAGTAATCATCTCTATAAGCATCCAGAGGATGTAAATAGAGATGAAAGTAGAGAGAGCCAGGTGACAACATTCGGGGCACCAGTCGAAAGATCCGGGGCTTGTGCCCTGGATCTTTTGACCTAACGATGCCCCTGGACGGCACTCACCAATCTTCAGTACATTCTTTACATGGAGGCCAGAAGAAGCGCTGTTTTGTGCGAAGCGGCCATTGCCTTCTAACAGGCACCCTGCTCTCACTCCCTCCCTTGCATGTCCTTCATGTGAGTATATGATTTTGCTTCAATAAAGAAGAAGAAATGTGTTACTGAAGATTGGTGAATGACGTCCATTTTCTATACCTTCATTGATCTGTTCGAAGGACTAGATCACCATCTAATTCAGGTTTTGTCCCTGCACCTGTGTATGTGAATACTCCTGGTACTCAAATTGAATATATCTCTCTATGTATTTTGAGGAAAAAAGAGAGTGGTGCCGTTATTGCCTTTGGATACTGGCAACTATTAAAAATCTTGCGCCGCTTTCTTGAAAGCCTTTCATCTAGAAATGACTTACCTAATTAGCCAGACATTCCACACCAGAAATTGGCAGGAGATGAAGGGTCATGTGATCTCTGACTGTCCCTGACCAATCTGTGCATGCTCTAACTTCCAGGACCTTAAAAGGGTTGTCTGAGGTCACAAAAAACCCTTGGGTGGACAGCGTGGGCTGGGTTAAAAAAAATAAACATGTACTTACCTCCATGGTCCCTCCCGGCCTCCAGCCCTGTGATCTCTCCAGTCCGTTACCCATGTAAACAAACAGAGGCACACGCCCACTCATCTCGCATGATACAGTACTGGGAATAGGGATGGGTGGGCGTGGCATCCACCTCAGCCATCCGGAAGCTGAACACAGTGAGGATTCCAAGCCCCTGCCCCTTCTGCTTTATTTTTTTTAACCCGCCACATCCCATCCACCCAAGGTATTTTTATACCCTTGGTCAAATCTTTTAAACTTGTATTCATGAATACTATTGTAAGGTACTAGAAGGGTGATTAGTTACTAACAATTTAGGATCACATGGCCCTACATCTTCTGCCATTTTATGGGCAGGAATGGGAGCTGATGAGGTAATTTCTGAGCCAGGAGTCTTCATTATACATTTCAAGAATGTGGCACAGAACTTTTAATAGATATATAATTTTAAATTAAATGCTATCCTGACCACACATTATAGAAATCTTGAAGAAAAGACAAAAATGCAATTCACATATTACTTTATAGCAGTTGTAGATGGTCCTATAGAGACTGTAGTAAGTTGAATATTATGAAGAAGAATTATGTTGTTATGGCCCTACTTACAATGCTAATAAATAATTCCTTATTTCCTTTATCAATCAGTTAAAAAATGTATTGACAAGGGACTAAGCTCTGACTGTTCCCAGAGGAATGACTTATTAAATGCTATTCACAATGAGCAATCACTTACAAAGAAACAACTGTCCAGTCTCTTCACTGAACTCCAGATTGGAGGTGTTGAAACTGTAAGTTCATTCTTTATTAAATACTAGAACAAAATGTATTCCCCTCTGTTATTTTCTGGTATTTATTTACTACCCTACATTTAGTCACATAGCATCTGTGTGCAGATGATTGCTGCCTTCAGAGGCATATATGGCAGATGACTCTTTAGGATTGAGCGGAGGTATGTCCTCTATAGACATGCCTGTGATTGGCTAAACAGGGTATGTGACTTTGCAGTATAAGAGCATTACACCACACATTATATTACACATAGCTTACTACTCATCAAAGAGATAGTTAGCTAAGCAGGGACTTGTGAAACAGTGGCAATTGCTCTGGCCAGAGGCTGCCACACACACTTATACTTGGATCAGAAAAGTGTTGTTGTCAGAGAGAATAGCACATGCTTATATGTGGTTAATTAAAATGTTGTTATCTGTGAATATTGGGCACACTAATACTTGAATCACAAAAGTGTTTTTACCTGGGAATATTGGGCACACTAATATGTGGATCAGAAAAGTGTTGTTGTTGGTAAGAATAGAGCACACTAATACATAGATCAGAAAAATGTTGTTGACAATGACAGCCCCATTTTATAGCCATACAAATGTTCCAACCCAGAGAAGTCGTCTATGGTACTTCTTAAAAATACACTTTTCTCAGATAAAGTTTAGGCCAGAGTCCTTTGCTGCATGTATTTGCTTCACACCTGGACCATGGGCCCTCTCAGTAATTATTATTGGTTTACCTAGACATAGCCTAGGCATAGGTAAGTTTGGATACATAACCACCAGTACATAATGAATAGCTACCAGGTTCCTTAAGATGTTATATTTTACCTTAAGGATGCACATCACATAAATTCAGCCCTAACGCAATGTAATAATTAATTTAAATAAATAACTAATTTTACATATTTTTTTTTACAGACAGCTAATTCTTTATTGTGGTTGATATTTAATATATCAAGACATGATGATGTCCAGGAGAAGATTCTAAAAGAAATCCAGTCAGTTTTATTGTCCGGAAAAATCCCTTCTGCTGAACTTTTACAAAAGATGCCATATTTGAAATCATGTATTAAGGAATCAATGAGGTGGTTATTATTATCATTGTTGTTATTGTTAATCTCATTAATATTGCTATCATATTTTTTTATTACCTTCTATGTACTTAAAGTGACAGTTTCTTTTTAGGAATATTTTAATGACCTAAACAGTCTACCTAAGTAATTCTTGAAAATTATAACCATTTACGATGTAAAAAAAGTATAGTCCAAGCTGTTCAGTGTAGACACAAGGACAACACTCATAAAGTGAAAATCTTTAGCACTTTATGTAAATTAGCTGTAACTAGCAATGAGAGCACGGATCAGGAAAATTGTCACACTATAATGGTTCTACATTCAAAAGTGTGCCCCTCTTCTATTGAGCAGGTGGTGTTGCTCATGCTCCTCTTTCTATCCATTCAGACACCAGCTGAAAAGCAGGTTCAACCGTGTCTGCACACAAGCTGGAGAAGTCATGCAGTTAGAAAGTTGTGAGTTGGTTCAGTGTCAAAAATCTGTATTATCTTGATCTATGGCCACCAATAAAAAATAAAAAATTATCACCTAGAGATGATTTTGAAAAGGTGTGTCACCAGTGGTGAGTGCTGGCAACCTAAGTGACTATAATTGTTTAGTTCTTTTAACTAGTGGCCCAGACAGAGATGACAATGGTGATGTAGAAGAGTAAACTATTGGTGGGGAATAATAGGCAAGGAGGTAGGGACAGCTGGGTGGGTCTAGTACCTAAAGAGCTGTGCATAGTTTGCTGTCCCAAATTTCCCAGACATATCCCCTTTAGTTAACAGAGGAGCATGATTAGAAAGAGACAATGCAAAATTGACCTTTCCAAAAGCCTCGAAGATAATCGTGGAGTTGTAAGTCCTGATCCCTGCACTGTCTTGGGTCTCATAAACAAAGCAAATAAATGGTCCAACGTTTGTGTACATTAACAATTTGGGTCTCGGAAATTAAAACCCTGCTTTTGTAGTTTTTGTAACATAATGTGGATATATTACACGTTTGTAGGGGAACTATTAAAATGTTAAAATTAGTGCAATCATATAAAATAAATTTTAATCAAAACCCCCTTGGTTTAGAGTCACACCTACAGTGCCCTTTACAAGTCGTACACTGGATGAAGATACAAACCTTGGAGGTTATTTGATTCCACGAGGTGTAAGTATTATTGGTCTCCTCAACATATCTATTTTCTGTGCATGAACACTTTAAGAGAAAAGAAATATTCTTGAGTAAAAGCTAAATACATTATTATGTGATATATAAATCTCTTCTAAAATAAACTCGACAATATTCTAGAATATTATTTTAATATTTTGTTAGAAATTTTAATATTCTATTTTCCCCAAAGTTCCCTGTATTAAGACTGCATTAATCAGATTTTATTTTGCGCTTTTTATATAGACCATTGCAATGATTAACTTTCATGCAATGATGTGGAATAATGACTGCTTTCCTGATGCTCAGTTGTACCAACCAGAAAGGTGGATGAAACCAAGATCCACAGTAAACCCTTTTGCAAATACACCTTTTGGTATTGGAAGAAGGATGTGCATTGGACGACGACTGGCAGAATTACAGCTTCAGCTGACTCTTTGTTGGGTAACATAAATTATTCTTGTTTTAGTCATTTAGAATTTTTTGGGAGAAATAATATTACATTCAATATTATATCTTTGTATAATTTAATCTTTTTGTACAGTAAGATGACCAAAAAACAGCACTAGCGACATGCAAGCTATTTTTTACCATGTTGGATATATTATGTTTTTTTTTTTTTTAAATTTTACCTGTCATTTTGAGTATGGCAATGTTAATGTTTAAAAAGTAATATTTAAAATTAAATTGCTTTGTTAAAAATATTTTATTTTTTATTAGGGTATAGATTTGATAGTATACCATAATCCTAATCAGAGAAACATTAAAGTTTCACCCATCACAGAATAAGTGTAAAGAATTAGTGACAACTGTCTCTTGTCTCTTCTGCTTCTAAGCTATATCTGTGTCCTACCTGCACATGTTCAGTGCTGGGCTTTAGGTAGTTTCTGCTCTGGAGTAAGCAATTTCCTTTAAAGGAACACTCCAGTCATGGCTGATTCATTGAACTATACCTTGTGCAGGGTCTGAGGGGAGGAGCATGACTCCAGGTTCTAGCAAGGTTCTAGGAAGTACAATGAAAATGAGTCCTGCTCCTCCCTTCAGGCCCTGCAGCCATGCATTACTCTAACTTGAGCATTCCTTTAATGGATAGATTTATATTTCAAGAATCCATATGCACACATGTCCTAATTCATTAGACTCTTTAAATCAAGTACAATCTAAACTTTTGCTTTAGTCAGTTCCTTTCTTATAGGGCCAATGACTACCATAAACATTGGCACTTTTGTACCTGTATGAAATAATTCTGCTAAATGGTCATTTGTATTTTTTTTTATTTCTGTACCTGATATGAACATTTTGTAATTGACAACCAAATATTATTTAGGCACTAAATATATGAAAAAAAAATGAAAATTGAAACAAATATATTATTTAATACATCCTGAAAATACTTTTGTTTCTTTCTCCCTTAGATTTTACAGAATTTTCAATTAATCGCCACGGATACAGAACCAGTTAAGTCTATTGCCTCCGGAGTAATGGTTCCCACACGGAAACTACCTGTCGCTTTCAAGAAACGATAGGGACCTACAGTCTACATGACTTTATTGTTTACATTTGTAAATTCTCTGCCTGTCATGCACTACATCAACACATTGCTGTGTAAAATGTTTAGATCTGAATTTTGTTTCTAAGCAATAAATTATGTCTGCATATTCAACAGTACAATTCTAAAAGTCTGAAAAGTGTAGTTTTCTTGGCAATATAGACATTTCGTCTACATATACATAATCCGTTGTCAATAAGTGGAATGTTACTTTAAATTTACCATTATATTCTATTTGGATTAATAAACCAGAGTGAAAAGTGTTTCTTCCATAAATAATCATCAATATTAAAACCATAGTTGTTTTTGTCATTATTTTATATGGGAGTTGGATTAATATTTTGTGTGGCTACATGTGCATGTTCTTTCCAGATCAGTAGGTAAGAATTGCCAGAATTGTTTGTAAAGTTGTAATGGGGATCTCTAAATGAATTAAGTGCTGCTACTTTCTACCTAATTATGGGCTTGAAAGAAACCTTAGGGTAGTGTTTGGGCAGATCACAGTTGAGAAGAACAATAGGGCTTAGCTGAAGCAATCGATGGGGTCTTTAGGAATGATTGTGATAGAAAAGTAAACTTGAAGTCAAGGATGGGGAGGGTGGAACAATCGAGGAAACAAGAATTCACTACAGGTCTGGGTATGGAAAGAATCCAGACCCCTTTAAAACTTTAACTCGTTTCGCTGCAGCAATTTGGTATAATCAAAAAAGTTCTTTTTTATGCTTATTAATGTATACTCTGTACCCCATCTTCTCAAAAAAATGCTGATATTTCTGCTTTTCTTGTTTAATAAATTAGCAAAAATGTCACATGGTCTATTAGTATTAGTATTAAGACCCTTTGCTCAGTATTGAGTAGAAGCACCTTTGAGGTAGTACAGTGTGAATCTTCTTGGGAAGTTTTTCACACCTGGATTTGGGAATCCTCTGCCATTCTTACTTGCAGATCCTCTCCAGTTCTTTCAGGTTTGACAGTGAGTGTTGGTGGACAGCCGTTTTCAAGTCTCTGCAGAGATGCTCAATTGGTTTTAGGACAGGGCTCTGGCTGGGCCAGTCAAGAATGGTCACAGAGTTGTTCTGAAGCAACTGCTTTGCTATTTTAGTTATGTGCTAAGGGTCATCGGGTCATATTTATCAGGGCCTCTGCACCATGTCAGTGGCGTAGAGGCCCTGCAATTATTTACCCCAATCCGCCACCATCACCCTGGCTGTGTTTATTTCTATACCAGGTCCTGCTTGGTGTATAATAAATGCTGCGCAGCCGCCTGCTCCGATACATCAAGAGGCAGAAGATCTATGCCACTGCAAAAATGCAGCAGCGGGGCAATATGCCCCATTGTCTTGTTGGAAGGTGAACCTTTGGCTCAGTCTGAGGTCCAGAGCACTCTGGAAGAGGTTTGCATCCAGGATATCCCAGTACTTGGCAACATTAATTTTGCTTCATTTGCAAACAGTTATTCTTTCACTGCAGCTTAATAACACCCCCATAGCATGACGCTGCCACCACCACTGTTGGGATTGTATTTGGCAGTTCATGAGCAGTGTCTGCTTTTCTCCACATGTACTGCTTAGAATTCGCAACAAAAAGTTCTGTGTCTCATCAGACCAGAGAATCTTATTTCTCATAGTCTGGGAGTATTTCACATGTTTTTTTGGAAACTATATGCAGCTTTCATATGTCTTGCACTGAAAGGCTTCCATTGGCACTCTGTGCCATAAAGCCAAGACTGGTGGAGAGCTGCAGTGATACTTGTGAAACTTTCCCCTATCTCTCAGTTACATCTCAAGGGCTTAGCCACGGTGATCTTGTGGTTCTTCTCTATCTCTCTCACCAAGGCTCTTCTTCCATGATTGCTTAGTTTCGCTGGATGGCCAGGTCAAGAAAGAGTTTTGGTGGTCCCAAACTTCTTTAATTTAAGGATTACAAAGGCCACCATGCTCTTAAGAACCTTGAGTGCTGCAGAGATTCTTTTGTAACCTTGGCCTGATCTGTTTATTTTCACAAATCTGTCTCTAATCTCCTTGGGCAGTTCCTTAGACATCATGAATAATATGTGCTCTGACATGCATTGTGAGCTGTGAGGTCTTATATAAACAGGTATGTGCCTTTCCTAATCAAGTCCTATCAAATTAAACATCTCAAAGAGGATCAGAAGGAGTATCACAGCAAAGGGACTAAATATTTATAACCATGTGATATTTCACTTTTTCCTGTTTGATAAGTTAGCAAAAATATCTCCTTTTTTCCTGTCAAGATGGGGTGCAGCATGCACATTAATGAGCAAAAAACAAAATCTTTCCTTAACCTTACCTATTAGATGGGTCTGAATATTTTCTGTACCCACTGTAGTTAAGTGGGGACATCTGGACCAGGGACCTTACCACTAGCACTACTAGTATAATGTCTTGGTTAAGGTGAGTCAACACCTCAGAGGGAATAGTATGGAGATTACATTAGTGAAGTATTAATCTAAGAGCTAAGTAATTTCAGGTGAGTCTGTTGGGAATGTTCAATCTGTGAGCACACTGACAAATTCCCTTTGGTTATGACAAATTGATTTCAAAAGTTCATGACATGACAAAAGTTCTTTACTGTTTGTCTCACAGTTCCTTAGGTGGTGAAATAAAAGGTTATGAGACTTGCTACCAAATACAGATAACAGTTGGCATGAGTAACCAAGAAGTTTCTCAGCCCCGATTTTCTTCAATCTAGATCTTAAATCAATCACCAACTTAATGAGTGAAATAGTAGAGCATGCCGCGAGTTCAAAGGTATCAGATTGACTCTTGCAATGTTATATTTTGCGGTCTGTTATAGCCAGCTTCTTTTTCATGGAAACTAGGGATAGACATTTCCAACAAAATATTGCCTTATGTTTTCTCATAAGACAAGCTGAGAGAAAGCAACAAAATGGTTTAGTTAGCATTTCTGAAGCTTGGTCTGGGCTATCATGTTAGACATCAGGGACTCATTTAGCCACCCATGTAGTGGTTAAGGTAAAGATAATGTAATATTGACTTTGAATGGGGGGAGGAGGAGTATGTGAGCGGACGTCACATCAGCCCGCCACCCCACGCACCATGCTTGACGTGATGCCGTGCTATCTCGTGGTGTTTACGGCTACAGTCCCTGACCATCACGGTGGCCGTCAACTGGAGGAGTGAAGCACTCAGTGCCGGTTGGATAATCGGGGTGTTCCGGGATATGACAGCTCTCCCTTCATCTCTGGCCACGAGCCGCGGCCGGTCGTAACCCCGGAGTCTGGCAAGGAGAATGTGAGAGGTCCTTCCTGCGACAGGGGATCCTGTGGTGTCCTTGGCTGCTAGGAGAGGGTGATCACCGGTGTCTGCTCAGGATGTTCGAGGGTAACTAGAATCCCGCCGTTTTGGTTCCTCCGGATCTCTGCAGGGACAGGTTTGGACTCCGCTTCATGCTTCTGGATCTGCACTGCCTTCAGCAGGTTGTATGTTTCCATCCTAGCCTCTTGAAGTTTCAGCTGTGAAATTGCCGAATGGTCTGCTTGCTACACCCTGCTATTTCACCTCTTTGCTGTCTGCCTATAATCCCACTAATTGCATGGCTATACTTGCCTTAACAAAGAGGATTAATCACATCTACTAACCCACTTGCTGGTTACAAATCACCAACTCTGTATCAATGCCAACTAACTTCATTTAACTACTGAGTATTACAGCAACTCTTTGTGGCGGTGTTACAGCGTATTTAACGGTGACTGGTGAGGCCACATTTGCTATACTACTGAGTAGCAACCCTGTACCTACGGCATTGGCCCCATCTCCACTAAGCAGACGAGGTAATACCTATGGTTTTTTTGTAACTAACGCCTCTTAGTTTTAGACATCGACAGTGTCTGTTCACTAATGTGTGTGTGGTTCGTGACTCAATTGTAAGGCTGACCTCGAAGAAGATATGTCTTTAACTCTGCATGTCTTGAACCGCCTCTTCACTAACCTCCTAGTTCTAACAATTGCACGCGGAGTTTGTAAAGACTGCTGCTGTTTTTATCACATCTGTTAGTGCTACTCTACAACAAACATTCTATCGCTTGTAACTCTAGATTTGTGTCTGTTTTGCTATACTTGCAACTACTTATTGACATTTAGAGGAGTGCATTTCCATTTTGCTTCCCTTACTCAGCCTTCGTCTTAGAGATAATTATGTTTATGGTGGCTTAATTGTTCCCCGTTACTCTCCCAGGGGCCGGTTATTACACATTATTCATTCCTGCGCTCCTTGGCCTTTCTATTCCCAGTGTTGGTGCGTCCTAGTCCAACCATACATTCCAGGATTGCTGGCCAGGGTAATTGGTCTATAGTATTGTGTGAAAATGACCAGACCGGCAACAAAGAAAAAGGGGACGAATGTCACCCCTAGCTTCTCTCCATGCAAAACACCAAAAAAAAAAAACAGTTGAGAAAATTAGGGAAAACACTCAAAAAAAATTAGACAAGTATTTTGTATCCCCTCAAGTAATTGGGAAAAATCTTAGTGGTTCTGGTAATGATAAGAATGGGTCACATTCCAATATCGGTTCGCCTAATGAGGGGGAACCACTGCAACTAGAAGATGCTGCATCAGAGAATATCCCCGATGCACAAGTAGACACAGGAAAAACGTGGGAGAAGCAAGGTATATTGACTCAGGGACTCCGGTGGAGCTTGAATCCCAGCAGCTTATAAATAATACAGGGGAGCATCAATCCCAGGAGGGAAAGGCTGGGAGACAAGGGGATTCCACTCTAACAGAGATTTATGAGGCCATCATGCAGTGTAATAGCTCCATAACAGCCCTCTCCAGTGAGGTTTGTTAATTTAAAGAAGAATTGGCACTAATTAGATCTACAGTCCACAAGCATGGGGAGTGTCTGGGAGAGGTAGAAACCAGAACCTCTGAACTAGAGGATGATATGAGTAAACTAAGGGCGGAAGTAAAAACCCTCAAATCAGTTTACGAGGAACAGAAAAGGAAAATAGTTGACCTAGAAAATAGATCACGCAGGTCTAACTTAAGATGTCTGGGTTTTCCAGAAGGGGCAGAGGGGGGTGACCCCATTAAATTCATGCAAGATTGGCTGAACGGGTCCCTCGGCGAAGGGTTTGAGTCCTTCCCCTCATTTGTTGAAAGGACTCACAAAATTCCTAGCAAACCCCCAATCCCTGGTGGTCCCCCTCGTCCCATACTTAAATTAATTAAATTGGTAGCATCTAAGAATAGAGACCAGATCATGAGGAAGATGAGACAGCTCGGCAAGGTAGAGTTTGAGGGCCATTTAGTTAGGATATTTCCCGACTATGTAATTGACACTCAAAAAAAAAGGAATAGTTTCTTTGAAGTCAAGAATAGACTTAGACAGAAGGAAAATCAGTATTCTATGTTATTTCCAGCTCGATTGCGGGTTATTTGGAAAGATAAGACATTATTCTTTGAAAATCCAGATGAAGCCATGGATTGGTTAAATAGCCATGTGAAATGAGTTTCAATTCCTACGTCTTTACTCAGGCACCGTGGGGAGTGGTCTTGGGGGGTGGGGGATGCTTAGATAAGAGGTTGCTTCTTAGATGCAAGGGGTTTCGGCCCTTGAGCCAAGGAACCAGCCATAAAGTGGGTGGGGGTTTAGTTTTGTGCCCTTTTTTTTTCTCTCTCTTCTCTCTCTCCTACTTCTATGCCCGATGCAGTTAGCGGGGACGTGCGCACAAATTTAATAAAGGGCTAAGGGAAGTAGTTGCATGAAGATACTTTCTTGGAATTTAAGAGGCTTGGGCTCTCCGTCTAAGAGAGGGGCAGTATTCGATCTAATAAATAGACATCGACCTGACTTAATTGCTCTCCAGGAAACCCATTTAGTGAGGGAGAAGAGTGATGCGGTGAAAAAACCTTGGATAGGCAAGCTATTCCATTCATATGGATCCTCCTTCTCCAGAGGGGTTTCAATCTTAATACATTGCAACTGTGGTTTCATTGAAGATAAGGTCCAAGTAGATTCCAAAGTTAGATTTATATTTCTTGCAGGGATGTTTGAAGGGAAAAGGTGGGCGACAGCAAACATATATCTACCGCCACCCTATTCCCCGGAGATGATCATGCAGTTTTATACTTTTTGTGCCACTATTGAGAACCCCTTTATACTCTTGGTAGGTGATTTCAACACGGTTATGGATCACATCGACACTCAATAAATTAAGCAGGGGAGGGTTTCCACACATAAAAATTTTACACTTCTCCAATTGATTAGCGGGTTTAATTGCTTTGGCACTTGGCGCATTTTTAATCCAGGAAAAAGGGAATATTCATGCTTCTCGGCATCACATCAGGTTTTCTCTTGGTTAGATATGGCCTTAACTAATAGTAAGGCCTTAAATCTAATTGAAAAGAGCACATTTGGGCTTAGAGGGGTTTAGGATCATGCACCATTGATAGTCTTTATAAAATTGGGTGTACACAACAAGTCTAATGAGATAAGGATCTCTCCCACATGGTTAGGAATTTTAGGTCAAGAGGACCGTTTTATTAATAATTTCGAAACCTTTTTCTCACGAAATGAGGACTCGGTGAGAAAATATTTAGTTTGGGACGCGGCAAAAACCTTACAAAGCACAATTATGTTATTATAAGTCACAATTAAATAGGGGTTTACAGGAACTGGAAACCAAGGTTAAGGAATTGGAAGAGGCTTTCCTCAGGCAGCCGTTAGAAGTTAATAAACAGGCTTGGGAGGAATCCCGGCAGTGTTACACTGAGCTGTTAAAAAACCAGGCAGACAGGAAAATCTCATCTCAGGCTAGGAAAAGTGGCCTGCAGGCAAACACCTCAGGGAAAATGTTGGCTAATTTAGTTGGGGATAATAGGGAGGAAGCACATATTGGATCAAAGCACAAAGCGGTGGTTACACGGCTAAACCGGAGGAGATCATGGAAATTTTTACCAGATATTTTGAGGACCTTTACACTTCTCGCAACCCTCCCCCACAGGAGGAAATAATTGAATTCCTGGAGGCAGGCTCTATTCCTCAACTAACTGAGATAAGTAAGAATATGTTAGATAAAGACATAGGGGTTGAAGAGATTCAACAGGCGCTGTCACGGGTGGCGGAGGGTAGCACCCCGGGACTGGATGGCATCCCTTTTGAATTCTATGGCATGTATGGGGAGGAGTTATTGGGGCAATTGGTTGAGATATGGAATTTTTAACTTAATAAAGGGGTGTTAACACCCTCAATGAGGGAAGCATTAATTATATTAATACCCAAACCAGACAAGGATACTCGCAAGGTAGATGCTTAACGCCCTATTTCACTTATTAATGTTGATAACAAACTCCTAGCCGAGGTGCTGGCGGAAAGACTGAAGAAGGTGATAAGAGAGGTAGTACACCCAGACCAAAATGGTTTTATGCCAGGTGGCTCGACTCTTGACAATCTTCGCAGACTCTTTCTTAATATGCAGTTTACGCCATCCAGTTCCGGGCAGCGCTCCCTGCTTCTCCTGGACACCTCAAGGGCCTTCGATACCCTGGAGTGGAGGTTTTTATGGCATACAATGGCTCAGATGGGGTTTGGGAAGAGATTCATTTCCTGGGTGAGACTCCTATATGCTGACCCGTCGGCCAGAGTAATGATCAATGGAGCTGTATCTACATCCTTTAAATTGAATAGAGGTACTCGCCAGGGGTGTCCACTATCACCACTCTTGTTTGCTATTGCTATGGAACCCCTGGCTTGTTGGATCAGACGGGATCAGGATATAGTGGGTTTCAGACAGGGGGAGTCTCATGATAAGATCTCACTATACGCTGACGATGTCTTGTTATTTCTTGGTGAACATGGGTCTATGACTAGAGTGCTTCAGGTTTTTGAGGAATATGAAAAGCTTTCCGGCCTGTGTATTAACTGGCATAAGTCTGCATGGTTTCCCCTCTATGAAACAGATGTTCCTGCCCCTCAAGAACTAATCACTATTCCAAAGGGAGGCGTAGTAAAATACCTTGGTATTAATATTTCAGCCAATATTCTATATTCTATATTTTGTGGAGAATAACATTCTACCAAAAGTGGCGGAAATAAGGAAGAAGGTAAAAACATGGAAAAGTCTGCCACTTAACATGATGGGTTGGGTCGCAGTTACTAAGATGTTAATTCTTCCAAAGCTGCTATATGCCCTTGTGGCATCTCCAATAATGAAGTATTTAAAAAGTATTTAAAATTATTGAAAGCCTTTTGGCGGAATTGGTTTAGCGGGGAAAACAACCCCGACTTAAGACGGAGATCCTGCAACAGCCATATGAGAAGAGGGGATTTCGATTACCAGATCTGAGAAAGTATTTTCTTATCTCCCAGACAAAGTATATCTCAGTCTGGGACAAAACCCCCTTTGCGTCTGCCTGTAATCCCCAAATAGAGATATATGGATATAATGTTTTAAAAACTCTTGAGACAGATATCTGGAGAGTACCTAAAGTAGAGATTATTTTCCCTACCTTACACCTGATGCTAGAAACTTCTCCTATCAATATCCCCTATGTGGGGTAATAGGAAGTGGAAAGTTCCAGACAAAAATGCAAAACCGTGGCTGGAACACAATGTAAAATACATTAAACAATTCTTCGACAATGGGGCTTTCAAAACATTTCAGCGACTACAGCAGGAGTATGGGATTGTCTCCTCGGGGTTCTATACATATTTACAAATTAAACATTGGTGGAAAACACTGGATAAGTCAGTGAGTGCTCCGGAGGAGTTACACCCATTCCTGGAAGGTTTATGTGGCCTTTTAGGCACCAAATTTAAAAGTCATAAGATATTAAGATGCTGGCCCGGGAACGAGAAAGGCAATAATTCAAAGAGAATAATAAATAAATGGGTCGGAGAGGTGGGGATATTGGAGGAAAATGTTTTGGAAAAGGTGTTTTTAGATGTGAGGAGGGTTTTCACTATCCCTGTTCATCGTCAGGCCCAATTATTCATCCTGAACCGTAACTACTACACACCAAAAACATTATCAAGATTTGGGGCTAGGATTTTTGGCTGCAGTAGATGCGGTATCGAGAAGGCAGATGACATCCAATTGTTGTGGTTTTGTTTCAGGATCGGGGCTTGTTTTTGGGGGTGGGGTATTGGCGGAGATAAAGGAGATCTTTAATATTACCATCCACGACACATTACAGGCTTGTGTCTTGGGTATTCTAGATGAAGGCAGCTGTAAGACAGTTAAAATATATGTGGCGAAAAAACTATTATTTGCAGCAAGATTCAACCTTTTTAGAAAATGGACGGCTAAATATACTCCGACAATTGGAATGTGGCAGCGAGTTGTCAATAACATTATCTTAGTTGATGGCTTCGCAAAAGTATTGACAGGGGATTTTGGTATAGAAAAAATATGAGCTGACTGGCGGCCATGGATAAACAATAAATTTTGTAGAGAGGAAGATAGGATGTTGGGGGCACAAGATGGTCACTGTTAAGTCTTGGGAACTAGGGGAAAGAGTTTATTTTTTTTTTCTCTTTTTTTTTTCTTTTTCCACTATTCTTGGTTTGGGGGAGGGAAAGGGGAGGGGGAGGGGCTTCTAGAATTAAAATCAATGGATCTAGGGATTAAGAGGGATATTACAAATTAAGATGGACAATCGCATGCATTGCTAAGAAATATGTCAGATATGTACTGCAAAGAGAATATAATGAGTAATTGTATTGGAAGACCGGTTGTCAAAAACATACCGGCAAGTTTTATTGTATTAACTGTTGGTAATTTTATGTTGTTTTACATATGAAAGAGGATGTCTACATTGTATTTTGTATATATCTTTTTCAATAAATAAATAAATAAAAAAAAAAAATTGACTTTGAACGCTAATCAGGCTTGGTCCAACCAAGGCAAACACCAAATATTGTGACTCCCGACCTGATGGTGAATCAGGTCTCTTGATGATCCTGTATGACCCGGGAGTGGATGGTGACTTTTGAAAAAAAGGGGGGGGGGGTGAATCGGAGATTGTAGCCATTACAGTTTAGAGCTGTGATAAGTGTTGAGACTTTCTGTCCCTGATTTCCAAATTAAAACAACATCATCAACGTACCTCCTCCAAAGCACCAGATCCGTGCCAAGTAATGGTTGAAAAGTGTATAATTCCCAATAAGCTGTAAACAAATTGGTAGAAAATAGTGCGAATCTGGTGCCCATGATGGTACCAGTAACTTGGCAGTAAAAGCTAAATATTTCGAATAAAGTCTATACTATCCAAAGTAAATGTCTGTTCTTAATTTCAGGATTTTGAGCCAAATATTTGTGTGACAGCTTTTAACCTCTGTTTGTGCTGATTACAAGTATAAAGAGAGGACACAACTTCTAAGATGGAAATTATTTGAGTTGGACCTGTAACGTAGCCAGGTACAATTTTTACCATTGGTTGCAGTAATCTGTCCACGTGTTGTGAGAAATTGGCAGTTAGAGACAATTCCAGAGACAATTGGTCTTTCTGATAGGTTGCTACAAAATTGTTACTAAATTCCTTCCTCAAATGCTCTGTCTGCCAATAGCTTCAGCTGGGTAGCATAATCTTCTGTTGGCTCTTTAGTAAGTTTGGTGTATACAGTGTTGAAATTTACCTATTGTAAACATTCTTATGTACACTTATTGGTGTTCTTCACTACTGTGCCTCCTCCCTTACCTTTGGGGGGAATAATAATTTTTAGATTTTGTTGTAAATCTTTTATAACTTTAAAATCAGCCCTGGTTATTTTTTGCCTGTTTTTTCTTCCCTTTAATTTTCTAAGGCCTTGTTCTACCACTAGTTTAATGCTTCCATCTCTTTACTGATTTGTTTCCTAGGGTACCATTTGGAATTTGGTTTTAAATCTGTGTGAACATATGAATCAATTTAAGGAAACTGTTTTCTAATAGGGTTTTTAATGTATTATTTCCTTAGGCAGAGATTATGAATGTATTTCTCAATACAAATAAAGGTCTGCAACTTGTCAATTGATTTTGTAAGAGGGAATTTTAGTTCCTTTCCAAAGTAGATAAGCAAGTTTTATTTATTTGAGTGTGACTAAGATTGATTACAGACAATTTTTCTATTGTCTCCTCCCTATTTTGGAATTTGGAAATGTGGGTCCTTTTCCCACTTCCTGTTCTCTTTTTTTCTTTTTGGTTTGGTACTGAAATTTGTGTGTTCAGTAATTTGTGTACTTTGATGTGATGTCTTGTGTTGTTGTATTAAGGTCCCTGGAATTATTGTTTCTGGCTGAGTCTCCGTAAATTTGACTCCTGCATTATTGCTAACGCCTCCTTAAGTGCTGTGTGCAGACTCTCTGTGCACTCTGTAGGATGTTTGTTTACATTTCAGAACACTGATAAATAGGAGGGACCTGCAGCAAGAAATGATATCTCATCATGCTCCCTCCCCTTCCACCCCCCTTGTGTATGTCAGTGAGAAAGATTTAGAGAAAAAAGAAACACTGGAGTCTGCCATTACAGGTGGACTGAAGGAGTGAGAAACAGAAAGTTGTGTGGAGATGCAAAGTGCAGCATGTTTAGAACAGGGAGAGGCTGAAGCTCTCAGAGGAGGCAAAAGTACAGGTACATATACATGCAGAGGTATGTCTAGTGGAACAGATTTATTGAAAAGTGGCCAACCCTTTTAATGGGAAGGTGACTTCAAAATATATTCAGTCAATTGCAATGAATTGGGTATAGATGCTACCCAGGCTCATGCAACTGACTTAAGGGGACAGTGCAGGATATTAAGGCAGGTGGCAGATGATATAAATGGGTTACTCACAGGACAGACAACCCAGCAACAATATTGTACAGGCTGTATAGACCCACAAATGCATTGCAGTATCAGCTACAGGAATGCACAGGCTGTTTTCGCCCTAAACATATTAAACCCAGTAGTGTCACCCCAACAATATACTGAAAGACAATGGGGGAGATTTATCAAAAGTGTCTGAGAGCAGAACTGTTCTAGTTGCTCACAGAAAATCATCAGTGCTCAGCTTTCATATTCCCACAACAGTTTATAAAATTAAAGCTGAGCTTTGATTGGTTGCCATGAGAAACTAGAATAATTTTGCACTAAGGCACTTATGATGAATCTCCCCCAATGCCCTTGTTTCTCTTCTAACAGCTGCAGGTTGTGACGCCTTCACTCTAGCTATAGTTTGCTCTTTCCCTTATAACAGCATCTCTCTCTAATATCATGCTGTGAGCTGATGGCGGAGACTACATGGGATTAGGCATTTCTAAGGGTTGCAACAATCTGTGACATCTCAGGGGCTGGATAGCTGCTGATTGGCTATCTGCTTGTCAGGACATGTGAGGCACTATTCCTGTCTTTTTAATTTCTACTGGCAAATGCGTGTAGTTATTTTAGGAAAAACCTCATATTGAATCAAAGATTTCCTGAGCTTTGAAAGGAATTCCACTTTGTCCAAGTAGATTCACTCATCTCTACTCACAATCCATGTGGGAAGGTAGATGGAAACACCGGGTGCAGGATCATAGCTGTGCAGTTATTCGGGGTCATTTACTAAGGGCCTGATTTGCGTTCTCCCGGCGTGTTACCCGAATATTTCCGATTTGCAACGATTTTCCCTGTATTGCCCCGGGTTTTTTGCGCACGAGATTGAATTGTGGCGCATCGGCATCGGAATGCACGCGACGGAAATCAGGGGGCGTAGCCAAATGATAACTAGACGGATTTGGAAAAACCGCCGCATCTAAAAAAGGAGGAACTGCCTTAGTGAATCCCGGCTGGACCCGAATCCACTGCAGAGAACGCGCCGCTGGATCGCGAATGGACCGGGTAAGTAAATCTGCCCCATTGTGTGTTATAGGCAATTCTAAACAGATGGGTTTTCTGGTTAGATTTCAAGGTTAGGAGGGTAGAGGACAGTCTAACAAGTCTAAGAGACAGTTTTTAGTAGATAAGAGGACAGTATAGCAGAAGGTCTTGTGCAGATCAGAGATTACATGTAGGATACAATAAATGATAAGGCCAGAGATTTATAGAGGAGCAGTTGGTGTAAATCTGTGCAAGTAAAGGTTTTATATTTTGAACTGAATTTGGTGAGGAATGGGTAACCAGTGGAATGATTGGAAGAGAGTAGAGGCAGATGAGAGACATGGAAGAAATGGATTAGTTAGGCAGAATCGTTAAAGGGGTATTCTCACAAAGACAAGATTCTTAAATATACTCATATTACAGTATTTCACAGATATAATTCAAAACTGTCTCTAACAGTCCTGATGTATATAAATTCGGTTGCACGGGTCCCGACCATAAATCATATGACCTAGGGTCGGGCGTGGCAGAGTTTTTAGGTGCAGAATCAAGCAGTGTACCAAAGTTAGGCCCCTTTCACACTTGCGGTTTTCACGCGCGTTTTCTGCGCATGCTTTTGACGCGCAGAACTTGCATTGCACTCTGACCCATTGTAACCAATGGGTCTTTTCAGACTTGCATTTTTGTTCACGCACACATGCGCGTTTTTTTAATGCGTGTTTAAATCTCGACATGCTCTACTTTTGCAAGTCATGTGCGTGAAAAACAACATACAAGTCTATGGAGACACATCAAAAATGCATTGCACTCTGAGACACTTGCAAGTGCAATGCAAGTGCAATGGGTTTTTCACGCATCAATTGCCATAGAAAAGATAGAGCTCAGCTCTGAATCCATTTCACGTGCCTTTTCTGCGCGTCAAAAACGCATTGAAATTGCATTGAAAACGCGCGTGAAAAACTGAGAGACTGAACACAACTCCGACTGAAAACTGATTGCACTCTGATGCAAAATGTGTGTTTTTCACTGACCAAACCCTGATCGCATCCTGATCAAACTCTGACGTGATCTGCAACGCAAGTGTGGAAGGGGCCTTAGCTGCCTCCAGGATTTAATGCAGTGTTCCCAGATGTATGAGCAAAAGAAAAAAACTTCTTTTCAGCTCACCTTTATGATGTCCCGCTTTGCCGGTGCATTGAGTCAGTTTTTAGCAAAGAGAAAGCTGAAGATTTTCCAGGGTAATCCGATTAAAAACAACTTTTATTCCATCATTTTAAAAACATAAGAGGAATGCCATGACAAAAAAATTGAAGAAATTGACGCATTTCAGATCTAGACGATCCTTAATCGTAGTTTATACAGAGCATGCAGCAAACTAATGTTAAATAGAGTTGTCACCTATTGAACCACCCTAGAAATGCGTCAAAAATGTCATCACAAGATGACAAGTAAGAGTACACCTTAAAAGATAAAACAATGGCCATGTGCAAATAATTAAATTAGGATGTAGTAAATATACATTAGATCTCTACGATAGTTTAAACCTGCAGGGACACGGGTGTTTAATGTGAGGATGTATACTACATCTCGGACTTTACACAATATCTAAACAACAATGATTTTCATCTTAAATTTACTTATGCTTTTTCTACTACTGAGATTCCTTTCCTAGATTTACTATTAAAAGGCAATCCACACAAAGCCATAATCTAAACTACCCTTTATAGGAAACCCACTGCTAGTAACACTCTGATCCATGCCACATCTCATCATCCCCCACATGTGGCACAAGATTTGCCAAAAGGGGAATTTACAGGAGCAAAGAGAATCTGTTCTATGGACTCTATGGGGCAGATTTACTTACCAGGTCCTGTCGCGATCCAGCGGCACATTCTCTGTGGAGGATTCGGGTCTTCTGGCGATTCACTAAGGTAGTGCGCCCAATGTCCACCAGGTGTCGCTGCTGCGCTGAAGTTCACTGGAGTTCATGATCCGTTGCTGGGTGCAGGTAAGCGTTTGTCAAGCGACACTTTTTTTTAAATACGGTGGTTTTTCCGAATCCGTCGGGTTTTCTGATGGCCACGTCCCCGATTTCTGTCACGTGCATGCCGGCACTGATGCACCACAATCCGCTTGACAAACCGCAAAATTTAAAAAAGGATTTATGTCGCAAGATCAAGCATTCACATGCACCAGGAAAAAGCAGGTAAACTCCAGCGGACCTCAGCGTAGCAGCGACACATGCAGGAACTCGAACGCAAGATGTTTGTGAATCGTGCCGGACCCGAATCCTCATCGGACAATGCACCATGGGATCGCGTTGGGACCGGGTAAGTAGATCTGCCCCAATGTGACCAAAACAATGGACCACATACAAAAGAAATCAAGAAGAGAAATTTTATATAAGAAATATAACAAACAGAGCCAGAAACCACAGATTGAAACCAAATTGTCTTCAGCAAAACATTTATGCAACGATAACATGACATAACAAAAACCATCAAAAAGCATTTACCACTGTTATATCAAGATAATGATTTAGCTACCATCTTACAAAATGGATGCATTTTTTTCTAGAATTGGCCGTTCCATAGGTGCAGTCCTATCACCAAATAATTTTTCTGTATCGGACATTAAACCAACATGCACTACCAAAAAATTTGAAAAACACAAAATAATTTTCTATACACAAGTTACACTTTATTTCAAATTAATACATATATTAAAATTACACATAATAAGGCAAGATAGGACGGACTACAATGGATTAAAACTGTGTGTGTGGCCGATGAGAGTTGTAACCAGACTATGGCACAAAGACACACTGAATGCAGAGTGTGGTAATATAGTCTGACTAGAGGTCTATAGATATAACCTACGGCATATAAAACACAGGCTGTAATACCATACCAAGAGAAGGACCACACACAGACAATGCTGGGGCATATGCTTGAAAACTTTTTAAAACCTATGTAAATATAATATCCCTGTGATCCCCAAAAATAAACTAGACATGTCATTTGGGGCTCTCATTGAAAGTCATAAAATCCAAGCCCACAAAATTGGAGCACATAATATATTCCCAGAGTCTATGTAGAGCTAGATTAGCCTTGAACAAGTTGGTTTTAGTAGAGATTACAGAGCATCAATCTAGAGGCCAGTTACAGTAATGGATAAAGAACATTTATCCCTGATCAGATATGTTATAAAGTTTCCTACAGGTGTAGCAGGAATAACCTTTAGCATATTAATAACATTCTCTATTGTGATGTTGTATCTCAGAGGACTTTGAAAGGTCTGTGGACTAAGAACCCAGTGTTGTTAAAATGTTTTCATTGTTACTCTGCTTCCAAGTGAAGTGGCATTTGATTTTTTAAAGATCTTTGAAAAAACATAGTTAATGAGGAAGTCGTAAATGAGCATATTTTGAACTTAAATACATTCAAAATACATTTCAGGTGATGAAGCTGTCATCTTTAAAAATACCACTAGATGGCGAAATTTTACAAATATTGAGAAGTATAAAATCATTAAATGTGTTGAGCTTGTTTGGAGGATAAGACTCAATAAGAATCAATTTATTTTTTTCTTGTAGTTACTGTATATATATATATAGCAATTGGAACATTTCTACACGCACATTTCTACACACTGCTCTGTAATATTCTACATATTGTATGGCATCAGTTAGTCCCTAAATAATCAGGATAGGGTATAACAAGCTGATCAGTAGGGACAGCTGGGACCCCCACGATTATAAGAAAGGACCCCTGAGGTTTACTGGAGAACATATAGCAAGGCTATTTCCTGCACTCATATTAAAAGTGAATGGGAGTGCTAAAGGTAGACAAGCGCTGTGCTTGGCAACTTCCGTCATGTCTGTAGTAATGAGTGATGCGGCAGGACAAGTGCGAGACCTGCTATCCTGTAGCTTAGTGATGCACAGTAAAGCTGCTTCGCTATTGCTATTAACATTCCTTCACATGTTAACTCAACCTCACAGTCCAGCAGTTTGGCCCCCACAGACCCCCTTTAGTAATAGCTTTCAACTGTCACGGATTCGTCAGGACAGTCCGGTTTTTTGGGAACTGGAAGATTGTTCCGGGTTGCCCCTGTTTCCCCCATATTGTCTCTCCTCCTCCTGGTCCCGTGCATTAGAGCTGTGACCCGGAACCAGGTGGAGTTGGGATCAGCCCCGGCTACCTCCACACATGATGTCTGAAGGAGTCATGTGAGGAGGTAGCTCTGCCCCTCCGCTGGCCCTGCCCCTCCTCCTAGTCAGTCAGAACCTGGGAGAAGAAGTGACTACTGCAGGGGAATGAGGGCAGGAAAAAACATGGGGCCACATGAAGAGGAGGATAGATGACAGGTGGGCCACAGGAGAAGGCTGCCAAAGTGTTTTTGTATTAAAAATTGGTTTTACAGAAAAAAAAGACATGTTATATTGCACCTTTCATTAGCATCTGCTGTGTGACTAGGCAGTTGCCAAATGGGAGGGGCTGGAAAGGAGCAGTTCCCCTCCACCCTTGGGTGTTTTCATATATTTGAAAAGGTCACATGGAGTAGCTGAATCCCATCACTTGGCTTAGCGACGCCCCCTGCTCCTCTACAGCCAATCCCGAGTGTGAAGAGTTATTCATATATTTGAAAAGGTCACATGTTTCCCAAAGGTGGGGGGGACTGCTCCTTTCCAGCCCCTCCCATTTGGCAACTGCCTAGTCACACAGCAGATGCTAATGAAAGGTGCAATATAACATATCTTTTTTTCTGTAAAACCAATTTTCAATATCCAATCTCGTGGATAAGGAGATCCACAAGTTGCAGAACAGTGGTGAGGATATATGTGCCAGTAAAATTACTTTAAATCAGATAAATAACTGTGGAAAATTAAATTGTATGTTCACAAATGCCAGAAGTATCACAGGCAAAATGGGGAGCTTGAGGCTCTGATATTAGAGGAACAGTTAGATGTTGTTGGTGTAGTAGAGACATGGCTTGATGCATCGCATGATTGGGTTGTTAATATTCAAGGTTTTACACTCTTTCGGAAAGACAGGGCAAATAGGAGGGGAGGTGGTGTATGTCTGTATGTCAGAAGAGACTTAAAAGCGATTGTGAATGAGTCTGTGGTCTCAGAGTGTGAGGAGGCTGAAACTTTGTGGGTTGAAATTCAAAGCCAAGAGAGCTTTGAAAAAATTATTTTTGGTGTAATTTATAGACCCCCTAACATCTCTGAGGAAATAGAGGGTCACCTATATAAACAGATGGAGCGGGCTGCACAGGAGGGGACTGTAGTGATAATGGGAGACTTTAACTTTCCAAATATAAATTGGGGTCAGGGCTCGTCTTCATCTATGAAGGGGAGACATTTTATCAACTTTCTGCAGGATAATTTTATGGTGCAGATTGTAGAAGATCCCACAAGAGGTGACGCATTGTTGGACCTTGTGATTTCTAACAATGAGGAGATTGTCCAAAATGTCAGTATCAGGGAACCCCTTGGGAACAGCGATCATAATATAATTATTTTCCTCTTAAACTTTAAAAAGCAGAAACAGGTGGGAAAATCGAAAACTTTGAATTTTAAGAGGGCTAATTTCCAAAAATTCAGGGCTGCATACAGGATATAGACTGGGATCAGATACTGTCACATGGTGATACTAATGTTAAATGGGAGAAATTCAAATCTATCCTGGGTTTTTATACTTCTAAATTTATTCCAATAGGTAACAAGTATAGACGGGCTAGATTACACCCCGCGTGGCTTACAGCTACAGTTAAAAGGGCAATTAATGAGAAAAAGAGGGCATTTAAAAAATATAAATCTGACGGGTCACCTGAGGCTTTCAATACTTACAAAAAACTTACCAAAATCTGTAAAAAAGAAATCAAATCAGCCAAAATACAAAATGAAAGACAGGTAGCTAAAGATAGCAAAACAAATCCCAAGAAATTTTTTAGGTATATCAATGCAAAAAAAAAAATGGGTCAGAACAGGTTGGACCCCTTTATTCTGAAAATGGGGCATCGGTGACTGGAGACCAAGAGAAGGCGGAGTTACTTAATAGGTTTTTTAGCTCCGTTTATACAATAGAAGAGAGAACTTCTGACTTGGGTGGTGCCAGTGCGGGTCATGCACCCTGTAATATACTAGACTGGCTAAATGTAGACATTATCCAATCTAAGCTCAATAAAACCAATGTGTACAAAGCTCCTGGACCAGATGGGTTACACCCCAGAGTTCTTAAAGAACTCAGTTCTGTTATTGCTGTACGTTGTTGTTGTTGAGAGGATGGATTTAGGGGAAAACAATTCTATATACTAAAACCATCAATGTTATTTAGGTGTAAAAAGGCATCTAGACCCTCTTGAAGCTCTCTCTGTCCCTGCTGTGACCAGCGCCTTAGGCAGGCTATTCCACAGAGTGACAGTTCTCACAGTAAAAAGCCTGTCGCCTCCGGTGATTAAACCTTGATCTCCAAACGGAGACAGTGCCCCCTCGTCTTTTGATTTGATCTAATCTGAAACAACTTACCACATATTTTTTGTATGGACCATCATATATTTAAATAAATAATCATGTCCCCTCGTAGTCGTCTCTTTTCCAGACTTAAATTATGTTTGTATTAATCATTCCTATAACTAAGACCCTCCATACCCCTTATCATTTTGTGGCTCTACGTTGAACCCTCTCAGCCCAGGGCATCCCTTATGGACCGGTGCCCAGAACTGGACAGCATATTCCAGGTGTGGCCGAACCAGTGCCTTGTATAGTGGTAATATTACATCCCTATCACGAGAGTCCATACCACTTGATACATGACAAGATCTACTGGCTTTAGAGGCAGCTGATTGACATTGATGCTGTTATTCAATTTATGATTACTAGTACCCCCAGGTCCTTCTCAAACAAGGGACTCTCCAGATTATCCCCCAAGGACATATTTACTCCATAGACTGTATTACACTACACAGTTTGGTGTCATCTGCAAAAATAGACACAGTGCTATTAATTCCTACCTCTATATCTAATAAATATATTAATAGTAGTGGGCCAAGCACAGAAACCTGAGGTACACCAATCATAACTGGTGACCATTCAGAGTATGAATCATTGACCACAACTCTCTGGAACGATCCTTCAGCCAGTTTCAATCCAATTGCAAATGATTTGCCAAACCAATAGCCCTAATTTTACCCATCAGGCGGCTATGAGGGACAGTGTCAAATGCCTTTGCAAAGTCCAAGAACACAATATCCACAGCTGCTCCTCCATCCAGGCATCGCTCACCTCTTCATAAAAGCAGATAAGGTAGTTGACAACTTATTCTTAGTAAACCCCTGCTGGCTGTCACTTATTATACTATTTGATGTCACATACTCCAGTAGTAGTCTTTTACTAACCCTTCCAATACTTTCCCCACAATGGAAGTTAAGCTTACAGGCCTGTAATTGCCAGGCGAAGGTCTAGAGCCTTCTTTTATTGGCACCACATTTGCCTTGCGCCAGTCACTTGGCACCACACCAGACATTACGGAATCCCTAAAGATTTAGACAGCGGTTACAGCGGAATATAACTACTATAATACTGCCCCCTATGTACAAGAATATAACTGCTATAATACTGTCCCCTATGTACAAGAATATAACTACTATAATACTGTTCCCTATGTACAGGAATATAACTACTATAATACTGCCCCCTATGTACAGGAACATAACTACTATAATACTGCTCCCTATGTACAAGAATATAACTACTATAATACTGTTCCCTATGTACAAGAATATAACTACTATAATACTGTCCCCTATGTACAGGAATATAACTACTATAATAATGCCCCCTATGTACAAGAATATAACTACTTTAATACTGCCCCTATGTACAAGAATATAACTACTATAATACTGTTCCCTATGTACAAGAATATAACTACTATAATACTGCCCCCTATGTACAAGAATATAACTACTATAATACTGCCCCCTATGTACAAGAATATAACTACTATAATACTATAATACTGCCCCCTATGTACAGGAATATAACTACTATAATACTGCCCCCTATGTACATGAATATAACTACTATAATACTGCCCCCTATGTACAGGAATATAACTACTATAATACTGCCCCCTATGTACAGAATATAACTACTATAATACTGCCCCCTATGTACAAGAATATAACTACTATAATACTGCCCCCTATGTACAAGAATATAACTACTATAATCCTGCCCCCTATGTACAAGAATATAACTGCTATAATACTGCCCCCTATGTACAGGAATATAACTACTATAATACTGTTCCCTATGTACAAGAATATAACTACTATAATACTGCCCCCCCTATGTACATGAATATAACTACTATAATACTGCCCCCTATGTACAGGAATATAACTACTATAATACTGCCCCCTATGTACAAGAATAAAACTACTATAATACTGCCCCCTATGTACAAGAATATAACTACTATAATACTGCTCTCTATGTACATGAACATAAGTATGATAATACTCTCGTAGTCTCAAGAAATATACTACCTATAAGATGTCCTGCCCCTATGTACAGAATATAAATAAACTATAATATCTGTCCCTATGTACAGATGTATATCATTCTGCCATACAACTGTTCCCTATGTACCAGGAATATAGCTCTATAATACTGCGGCACTATGGGTACATGAATGAGTAACTACCCATATATACGTCATCGCCTGCCCTATGTAACACAGCATATAAAACTACTCATGAGAGATGACTGCCCGGCCCTTCGTCATGTACACAGAATATAAACTACTATCTACTCTCAGTCCATAGCTGCCTCCCTATGTACACAGACAATGTAATAACTAGGCGTATAATGGAACTAGCCTACTTCTCTGGCCTCCCGCGGTGCTAGCTACCAGCTTGTATGCTAAACTATAAACTTACAGGGCCCCTATGTACAGTAATATAACTTACTATAATACATGCCGGGCCCTATGTACAGAATATACTACTATAATACACTGCCCAACCTCCATGAGAACAGGAAGTGTTAGTACTACTATTGACTAGACTCGCCGGAAAAGCTCCTTGTAGCAGAGACTATAACAACTTAGAGAAAGACTGCCCCGGCTAGTACAAGGAATAGGAACTACTATATACTGCCCCCCTATTAAACAAAATATAATACTATAAACCTGCCACCCCTATTTACAGAATATAACTACTGAACTACTATAATAAAAAAACTGCCCCCTATGGTACAGGAATATAACACTATAATCCAAATAAAAGAAGAGAACGCCCCTATGTACAGGGAATTACCAAGAAATACTCATCATACTGGGGAAAAAGCCCCCTAAACAAATGTACCGGCCTATCCTTCCTATCAATCCTACCTCTTACTGCCACTGCCCTCTCATGTACAGGACTAGTAACTCTATAAAAAAAACTATGTTATATAGAATTGTTTCCCCTAAATCCCTTCCTCATCCAATCCCTTCCCTTCCTTGGTTGAACTTGATGGACAAGTGTCTTTTTTCAACCGTAGAAACTATGAAACTATAATACAAAAACACTTTGGCAGTGTATGTACTATGCTCTGTGGGGACTGGGGGAGTGCTAAAAATGGGTCTCCTGGTGACAGGTTCCCTTTAAATATAACAGCTATATGTTCATTTTTGTGATATTTTTTATATTGAATATTGTTGATGATGGCACTTTCCATATATGAACTTGTTTGTAATACTACCTCATAGCTTGGGAAAAGATTCTGATTGAGTAGCTGAATCATAGCAATCCTGGGAATAAAGTAACCCATTATTATTTTGAACATTTTTGGTGTGCTGCCACCTTCTGGTACTAGATAGATAGATCATAGATAGACAGACTGGATGCATAGATAGATAATGGTATAAGGCAGTGGTGGCAAACCTATGGCACGGGTGCCAGAGGCGGCACTCAGAGCCCTTTCTGTGTGCACCCAGGCCATCACCCCAGCTTGGAGTTCACTAAACAGGACTCAAAGAATCTTCCTACATAATCTTCCTACAATGATAACTATTTGCCCTCCTCCTTTCAACTGCATTGGTGTCTTTAGGAGGCTGAACGATGGAAAGTTGTCAAAGAATAAGGAGAAATACATTACTGCTTAAACTGCTGTGCTGGCACTTTGCAATAACTAAGTGGCTTTTGGTTGAAGTTTGGGCACTGAGGCTCTAAAAGGTTCGCCATCACTGCTATAGGGCAAAGGACAGGGACATCTGAAATTGACACTAAACTGCACTCAAGTAGAATAGAACTCTTCTCTGCTCGTTTGCACATGGGAAGAAAAACATTTTTTTAGAAAGGGCATTTCATACCCTACCTCAGTAGTAGCGAACCTATGGCACAACCAGGGCCGGATTAAAGGAGGGGCTCCTGGGGCTCTAGCCCCAGGGCCCCCACCACTTTCACTTTTTAAGGGGCCCCCACCAGGCTGAGTCGCTGACTGTCTCTGTGTGCGATGCGCTGTGGCCCGTTGCCGCCCGCATCGCTCATGGGGGTCTAGGATGTCAGCTGTGTCAGTGAGATGCACTGTTTTGGCAGCAGATTGTAATGGGACGCCAGCGGCTATATACTACAGGGTCTAGCTAGCTATATGCTACAGGGGACTGCCAGGCTATATACTACAGGGGGCTGGAAGGCTATATACTGCAGTGGGCTGGCAAGCTATATACTTCCAAAAACATTGTTGGAAGGGCCCCCACCAGTTTGCGCCCAGGGGCCCCCACCACCCTTAATCCGGCCCTGGGCACAACCATTTCTGTGGGTGTTCAGGTGGTCACCCCAGGACAGAGTTCATCTAATAGAACCATAGCTACCAAATCTGACTGCAGTACAAGGCAACTTAAGAGATGCTGCTCTCAGCGCTATTTCAAAGCGACACTTCATTGTCTGTTTGGAACTGCAGGAAAACTGAGAAGGTGTGGACAGAACTGCATTATGTTTGGAGGTCCTGAACCCACCATTCCTTCTCTATAGAGAGACCCTGGAGAGAAGCTACAATGAGTCTGAATTTGCCCTCCTTTTTTCAACTGTATTGGTGGCCTCAGGGGGCTGATAAGATTGAAAGATGTGGAAGAACAGGTAGCGATAAGTTACTGCTTAAAGAGGACCTGTCACCTCAATTTTCGGCTCAATTTTAGTAAGCAGCTCCTAGTGCTTGAACAAACGCCGCAGTGTTAGAGTGATAGCGTTACCGGAAACCGACGGAGTACAATGTAATCATCGGACAGCTCGCAAAGCTCATGTATTCATCAGGGGGCGGTCCAAGGCGCTGCCTCTTCTCCGGACCGCCCCGCTCGATCCATAGGCCGGCAGTGACTGCGGCTCGCTAGGCGCCAGTCACCGTCCCTAGCCACGCCCCAACCCCGCCCCTCATGAATATATCGGACCGCTTTGCGAGCTGTCCGACAATTACACTGTACCGCGCCGCAGTGTTAGTAAGCAGCTCCTAGTGCCGATAAATTGGGTGACAGGTCCTCTTTAAAATGCCATGTTGGCGTTTCACGATAAGTAAGTGGATTTTAGTTGTAGCTTGGGCACTCTGTCTGTAAAAGGTTCGCCATCACTGGTATAAGGGGTATTCCAGGAATATGAACGTCTGTTACAAAAACCCATAATGCTATAAATAAATACATATAACAAAACTCAATGTCATTAGTCACAAATTGGAGCTTAAATTATTTGATTTTATAATTCACAAAATGTTATGACCTCTCTAAAGTATGTAGAATTATCACAAAGATGGCCGCCACTGGAAACTATGGGGCGCATTTACTAAGGGCTGACCCAGTTTTGTGTCAGACTTCGCACATTCTTTCTAGTGTAAACTGCTTGCACAGGTATTTAAGAAGTGTCTGCACCACAAATGTTTCGCACGTTTTGTGGTCTAGCTTCACTAGGCATCATGCTACACAAATTAAAGGGAGTTACTGTGCTCAGTCGGACTGTGTGCAAGATTCATCATACAATGTCTGTTACATGCCCTATGTTAAAGATGCACCACAAAAAAGTTGGTGAACTCTGTTGGGCCAGTGCAGGTAAGCGACAGATTCATGATTTTTTGGCGCAAGTTCTTGATGAATCTGGTGCACCGATCATTATACACGGGCAGAGTACTTTTAGTGCAGTTTCCTACATTCTAAGTAAATGTGCCCGATTCTTTAGTTCTCAACAACAGCTCCTCCCTCTCATGCTCTGCTCCCAGTGATGATATTACAGACCTTCTCTGTTACCATAGTAATGATGTTTAACCGCCATCAGTGTACATTACCCCACAGAGATGACGTCTCACCACAACACATAGTAGTGATCACATGACCTGCCCAGACTGGTGCAGGACATCTGATGTGGACATGTGACCAGAGGCCATCTTCTGTCCTGTGTCTACTGCACGTGCAGAAAATAAATGGACTGATTAAAGGGCCAGTAGCATTTTAATACTTCATTACAGTGTATGTGAACAGCATTTTCTGCTATGGGGAGAAAAATTTTAAATAACAGCTGTTTACATATAAGATTATATTTTAAGGACCCATTTGTATATGAAGTATGCTTATTCCTGGAATATCCCTTTAGGTGGATAGATTTTGGTAGATTCAATATACCGTATATACTCGCGTATAAGCCGACACAAGTATAAGTCGAGGAACCTAATTTTACCACAAGAAACTGTGAGTATAAGTCTAGGTTGGGAAATGCAGCCGCTATTCTCTAATAAAATGTCAAGTCATCTCCCCTCATCAATAAAATGTGCAGTAGTCTGTGGAATGGAAAGTTTCACAGCATCCCCTCCAAATTAATAAAAACTGAGTGCCCCCATTAATAAAATGTACAGCAGAGTGCCCCCATTAATATTCTGTCCAGAAGAGTGTCCCCATAAATATAATGTTCAGCAGAGTGTTCCTTTTAATATAATGTCCAGCAGAGTTCCCCCATCAATATAATGTCCAGTAGAGTGCACCCATCAATATAATGTCCAGCAGAGTGCCTCTATAAATATAATATCCAGCAGAGTGCCCCAATTAATATAATGTCCAGCAGAGTTCCCCCATCAATATAATGTCCAGCAGAGTGCCCCCATCAATATAATGTCCAGCAGAGTGCCTCCATAAATATAATATCCAACAGAGTGTTTCCATCAATATAATGTCCGGCAGAGTGCCCTCATAAATATAATGTCCAGCAGAGTTCCCCAGCAGAGTTCCTCCTTTAGCATAATGTACATCAAAGTGCCATCTTTATTATAATGTCCAACAGAGTGCCCGATTAATGTAATGTCCTGCAAAGTGCCCCCATTAAAATAATGTCCAGCAAGGTTAGTACTCACCCTTGGTACTGACCCCCAGCCTCCTCTTCTCCCCGCTGCACCTTTTCGGGTTTCCGTCCAGGCCGGCAGATGTATGTCTATACGATAAGCCCACACAAACTATGATGTCAGCAGGCGGCGACACTGACACAAATATTTTTTTATATACTGGAGTATGAGCTGAGTGGGGCTTTTTCAGCATAAAAATTGTGTTGGAAAACTCAGCTTATACTCGAGTATATACGGTAAAGTTTCATTGCATTATTTATTTCATTATTATGAAATAATCTCTGCAAACCATCAACACAGAAATTTCTGTTTAACATTTTGTTCCCTCATTAATCAGACAGCTCATTTTTCAGTCTTGTCTAATAGAATTCAATTAAAGTTGAAGTTTGTAACAGTGATCCTAATTATTAATGCATTCCATTATTCAATTATTCATTCACATATATTTGCATAATGACTACAGGAAATGTTTAAGACAACTTTAAAATTTTATGATTAATACTACAGGCAATTTATTATCTATAAATCCGTAATGTTTTTATAAGATTTAAATGTAGGGTTCATAGTAGATATTTAACGCAAAAGCAGAACTGAAACTGTATACTCGTAAAAGAAAAGCAACCACAACTTTTTATAGAAGTTCACATAATGCTCTACAGGGAAACATCTCTAAAGACCATCTGTTTGAGAAGACCACTAACTTTTCCAGAATAGATTTATAGTGATACAGTAAAAGTTATACTGTACATCTTTCAAGAGATCCCATTCAAATAGACCATTCTAGATAGTTTTCACAAAACTCATCCGAACCCAAATTATAATGGGTATGATCATCACTAGTGGACATCTCTAACGCATCTCATAAATGTTTCAGCATCAAGAGATCAGTATGTATTGAGGTATGTCCCCTTAAAGGGTTCTCAAGCAATACACCCAACATGATCATATATTAATTGCCTAGAACATTAATAGTTTTGGAACCAGAAACCCCCTTTAAAGAGTAACCTTCATTTCAGATGATTTTTGATATGGCTTGATGGGGAGTTTTCCAATATACTCCACTGAGAAAATTATCCTTAGTTTGTTAAGGAAACAGACTGCTATGTGCCCCTTAGTTACAATGTTGCTTCTAAGTTGCAATAACAAATCTCTCTACAGGATTGAAGACTGGTCTTTCTCTCCTCTACAGCCGTGTTAATTCTTCCTGCTCTCTCCCTAGCTGTAGTATGCTATAAGCACTATATTTAATAATCAAGCTGCAAGTGAAGGGTTTAATCCTCCCTTATCAGCACTGTTTAACCAAACACAGGGATATTAAATGTGAGCTCATACAGCCTCCATAGACGTACACAGTCCCTTACTTAAAGGGAACCCGTCAGCAGACGACCCCTAGTTACAGACGGACCTCTCTGCCCACTGTGAGCTGTGATGAAGCCCTCTGGATGATTTACTTTAGTCCTAGGCTGCAATGATCAGCTGTAAGTGTTTATTGAAAATCCTTGTTCCCAAAATTTAGAAAATCTAATTGTCACTGGGACAAAAGAAAATTAGTCTGGAACTACAAAGATAAAATATACAGTTCTGACTTTCATACAAATTCAACTTAAGAACAAACCTAGTATGTTACCCAGAGACTGTCTGTATTTATAATGCATCTAGTAGAAAAACATTGAATACATTTACTTAATATTGTACCATTTAGAAGCATACAACATCAAGTAAATTGGAAACTGAATTTTTAATATGATATTTTTTTAAGCAGGATTACAAAAATGGTCACAATACCTCAAAACATAGGTGAAATGAAATGTACTTTTTAAATGAAAAATTTGTTATTCAGAGTTATTAAACATTTGTTTCATGGAATGCATATGCAAATGCAAATGGAAGTAAAACCTAAAAGAAGTGTTCAAGGATCATTCATCAAAGTTAAAATTTATTACATACATGTAGAATAGTTTTTGGTCTCTTTTAGCTAATTGACCACTTTTTGTGTGATGATTAGTATAAATTCAATAAAATATTATACTGAACTTTAAGTGTCTTGACAAATAAATGTTGGTAAAGCTTCAAGAGCTTAAAACATGAAATCTAGGTTTTTAAACTGTCATATCTGTTATCAATCACCATACCATTAGCTGGTAAGTAAATGTCTGGCTTTTTGCCACTGTGAAGATCCAGTTCTGTGGTTGCTATTACCGCAGACCACAGTACTACTGAATGCCGATAGTTTGCCATAGGTCAAGGTCAGGGCAAAGAAACAATATTTTGGATTAAACTTCAAATCTGTAGGCCAAGAAACATCCAAGTAATTCAATAATGTTGGTTGTTTATGTAAACATATAAATATCATCAATTGCCTAAGGACTAGTTCACATTTAGGTTTTCTAGTTAATATTGTGCATCAGAACATAACAGGTACCATAATGTCTTACTTCTGTGTTAGTCTTAAAACACTTAAAAACTATTTAAAAAAATACATACTGTGTGAACATGTAATTTTAATTTACTTTCATAAATTTGTCCTATTGTGCAGTATTAATAAGAAGAGTTCTTTTTGTGTGATATTAAATCCACTGTCTCACTGCACTTAGATCCACTCTTTGGTCTGTGTAAACGTTCTGCAACGAGTCAATGGCCCACTTTTACTAAAGCCTCAGCACCAGTTTTTTTTTTTTTTTATTTGCTTGTTCTTTTCATTGCAAACTGCTTGCACATGTATTTATAAGGTGTCCACGACTCATTTCTGGTGCAGTTGCAATGTACCCGAAGCGACACAAAATTCTGCACTAAAAGGGCTGTTCCAATGCTCAGCCAGACCATGCGACACATTTATCATGCAGATTCTGACAGAATTGTGTTGTGCCCTCTATGTTAAAGGTACACCACAAAAAGTTGGTGCACTCTGTTGGAGCAGTGCATGGAGTGCCAGATTAATCTGGTGCAGATTAATCTGGTGCACTCTGTACTCTCCACAGAGAGAAAATTGGGCCAATGGGTGAATTTTGTGATTTTTTTTTCACAAGGGGAAATTCAAATACACACTGTTTCATTATACTGTATGCAAAGTAATGTTGGACATTTTTTCAGAATGTCCCTTTGCTTTCGCACATCACCAAAATGTCTGATATTGGTGAGAAGGATACTCTATTGTCTTTCAGTCAACAACCACTTTTGATAACAGGAGCAATATAATATCGTAGATATACATTCGTTTTAAGTAGAGATGAGCAAGCACTAAAATGCTCGAGTGCTCGTTACTCGAGTGAAACATTTTCCGATGCTCAAGTGCTCGTTTTGAATAACGAACCCCATTGAAGTCAACTGGAGACTCGAGCATTTTTCAAGGGGACCAAGGCTCTGCAAAGGGAAGCTTGGCCAAAAACCTGGAAACCTCAGAAAATGATGGAAACATCACAGAAATGGACAGGAAACAGCAGGGGTAGCATGCATGGATGCCTCTGAGGCTGCCGAATTGCACCATTATGCCAAAATTATGGGCAACAGCATGGCGATGACAGAGTGACTGAGTGAGGCTGCTATGGAGAAAATTACATTTGGATAGTACCTGTATGTGGCAGTCCAAAAAAGTTTTCAAAACAGAGGACTGAGTAGGTGGCCTGCCAGAAAAATAAAATTGATAGAGTACCTGTATGTGGCAGTCCAAAAAAGTTTTCAAAACAGAGGACCGGGTAGGTGGCGTGCCAGAAAAATTAAATACATAGAAAACCTGTATGTGGCACTCCCAAAAAGCTTTCAAAACAGAGGACCGGGTAGGTGGCCCACCAGAAAAATTAAATAGATAGAGTACCTGTATGTGACAGTCCAGAAAAGTTTGCATTACTGAGGACCGGGTAGGTGGCCCTCCAGAAAAATTAAATACATAGAGTACCTGTATGTGGCACTCCCAAAATTTTTTTAAAACAGAGGACCGGGTAGGTGGCCCTCCAGAAAAATTAAATACATAGAGTACCTGTATGTGGCACTCCCAAAAATGTTTTAAAACAGAGGACCGGGTAGGTGGCCCTCCAGAAAAATAAATAGATAGAGTACTACAGCTAGAGCCAGTTGGCCCTGGCAAAAAATAGCCAGTTTCCTCTGCTTTAGTGTACAAAGAGGAGGAGAAGGCTGAGAATTAGGAGGATGGAGTGCATACATGAGAATTATTCAGGTTCAGGTGGAGAATGGAAATTATGAGAAATCCATGCTTTATTTATCTTGATAAGCGTCAGCCTGTCAGCGCTGTCAGTAGACAGGCGTGTACACTTATCGGTGATGATACCACCAGCTGTACTGAAAACCCACTCTGACAACACGCTAGCGGCAGGGCAGACAAGAACCTCCAAGGCGTACAGCCCCAATTCGGGCCAGATGTCCAGCTTTGAAACCCAGTAGTTGTAGGGAGCTGTGTGACCATTTAGGGCGATGGTATGGTCAAATACGTACTCCCTCACCATCTTTCTGTAAAGATCAGCCCTACTCTGCCGATACTGGGGACAGGTGACAGTCTCTTGCTGGGGTGACATAAAACTGGCAAAGGCCTTGTAAAGCGTACCCCTGCCAATACTGGACAAGCTGCCTGCTTGCCTACTCTCCCTCGCTACTTGTCCTGAAGAAGTATGCCCTCTGCCGCTATTGAAAAAATTATTTGAACGCGAGGGTCACGGGATAGGCAGCCTAGCATGAAATCTGCCATATGCGCAATATGAGTCCCAACGTGCAACAATTCACTCCCCTCACTGGCCTGACTCTCCATTTCCTCCTCCTCCTCCAACTCCTCTTCTTCTGCCCATACATGCTGAACAGTTAAGGACTAAGCAATGGTCCCCTCTTCTATGTCACCAACATTCTCCTCCTCTTCCTCCTCATCCTCCTCCACCTCCTCCGATAGGCGCTGAGAAACAGACCGGAGGGTGCTCTGGCTATCAACAAGGGAATCTTCATCCCCTGTCTCTTGTGACAAGCGCAAAGCTTCCAACTTCATGCTGACCAGAGAGTTTTTCAACAGGCCAAGCAGCGGGATGGTGAGGCTGATGACGGCGGCATTGCCACTGACCATCTGTTTTGACTCCTCAAAGTTACGCAGCACCTGGGCGTGTGGGTGGATGGAACTGTATTTCCTCTTTTGCTCCAGCGTCTGGGGTATAGACAGGTGTACACTGTGCATGGAGACATTGGTGGATGCTGTGGAGGCTCGTGGAGGTGAAGGTGTAGTTTTCGCGCGGGAGGTGTTTGTGCCGGGGTCCTTGGCAGGGGGCTGACTAGCAGAGGCAGCAAATGACACATGGGAAAGAGCAGTGGTGGGCCCGGCCGGAGGTGCGCATACTGGTGGTGGTTAAGCTAGTAGTGGTGGAACCCCTGCTGATCCTGGTGTGGAGCAGGTTGCACACCACAGTCATCCGCTGTTTCTTTAAAGAACCTCCAGACTTCAGAAAATCTAGTATGCTCGCTCATCTCTAGTTTTAAGCAATTATTAGCTGGTCGTGGATCCACTGTACCACCACACTACTTTGGCTGGTCATGGTGGCTGGAACTGCGTAATCCAGAACGGAATCAAATCCCTATTAGAAAACCAAACGTAATGGTGCTGTACACATGAAAAATTATATGAAAACAACGAAGAAGAAAAGCATGTGTCAAGTAGCCATGAAAATAGAAAATACTTTATTAGAATACAAAACAGGAAACTCAAATGGACAGACAATATAAAACCAATTAAAACACGAAAAGGCAGGTCAACTGCTCTCGTGACAAAAACATAGCAGGTGATGTCATATGATAGTGACTAACTACCTGCGACAGGACCCCCCAGGACACACCTCAAAAAGTTATATACATAAGTCACAAGTGTCCTCCAGTAGCAGCAGAGATGAACCACACAATGCAGAGATATATGACACTGGGACCAATTATATCCAAATGACAAAAGAACGCCACTTGGGGCAAGTAATATATAAGGCAGTCTCCACAGTGCCAACAAGTAACAAAAAACATAAATGTCCCACTGGCAGTCCAGATAGAACATGTGATCCAAACAGCTGCATGAAAATACTGGAGACCAGATATTACCAAAGTGTGGTGGAGGTCCAAAGGGAGCCCAGGCAATGGTGGCTAGAACTGATGACAATGAAAAGTGGGATTGATCAGTTCAGGCAGAGTTTGTGCATAGTTAAAGTCCATCAACAGGTCAGGGCAGGCAGAGCACATAAAGAAGTCCAATAAACAATTTTTTTTTTTTTTTTCATTATTATTTTCAAAGGCATAGTATAACACAACAGCTGTATGTGAAAGTAACTGTTACTTTTCTTATTTAAAGGTAGTTATAGGAAATGAGTAATTTCCTGCAAAGAAGGAACAATTTCATCTCCCTCTGTTTTGTCTCAGATGGCCAGAAGTCTTGGATGGCCAGAAGGCACAGACAAATACCGCAGGCCTTGAAATTAAACCCCCTTTTCAGCTGTCCCTGCCTATTGCCAGGCCACCCTAGACAATGTGAGGACAGCTATTAGATGCTCTCTACTTGAGCCAAAGTGCAAACATGCAGATAAAATTAAAAGAAGACAAACTGAAGGGAATGGTTGCCAGAAATGGGTGAAAGTCAAAATATAAGACAAAGCGGATCGTCAGAATATTGAATATCAGACTACAAAAGGCAGTATTAAAATATTAAGCTATAGCAGGCAAAGAGTACTGATTAGGATGAGCTTATGTGGGAGGATTATGTTAATCAAAGTAAGTTAACTCTATGAGAACCAGAGCAGAATTTTCATGAGTCATGTGGGTGTGTTTCAATACAATCAGGGATATCAGGGGAAGGAATACACCAGTGAGTTCACATTAACAAAAAAATGAATAAAACAAACTGACATATCAGTGCCTCCTCAGCACTTCTGAACAAAGGCATAGACACAGATCCCCTTCTTCTGTTCTAGTTTGTCTTACCTTAGATGAATTATTTTTCCCAATAAGTACATTTATACAAATAACCCAAACCTTCATATTTGGAAATAAAAATTACAAGAAGATGCAGTAATCAATACAGACAAAAAGTAACATAACTTTTTTTTGGGGGGCGGGGCAATCAGTCAAAATAGAGTTGACATAGGTTGCCTCATGATACCAAAAAGTTTATAAACCCTATTTTTCTCCTAGCAGCAATCCCTGTTTTCATTATCCTTAAACCGCTTGTCCACTCATTACACCAGCTGTGATATATGAACACTAACCCATCACCGCACAGTGGGGTTTCATATCTATAGTTCATTCTCCATAGCTCCTACTGCACAACGTGGCGCCATTCTTTTCATCCTTTGTTCATGATAGATCAAAATTATAATGATAGACACTTTAAGCTGTTAATTCAAACCAAAGGAAAAGCCATTGTCCATAAAATATTAGCGATTAAAAAAAAAGTTAACAACCCCAATGTTCCATTTTCTTTATCAGATTTCAATGTGCTTATTTTTTTACTGAGTGCCTTCGACCTTGCTTTCAAAGAGCAGTCACTGAAGAGAAAAACACTCGTAATTCCAATGTGTGGCATGATGCCATAACAGTCTAATCTTGTAAATGTTTGTGGAACCACAAGAAACTTTAGCTGGTGCACTAGCACTTTACAAAGCGACATTCAGCAAATGACTTGTTGAAAATTTAATTCTAAGAATGAGTCATGTATATGGAAAAACTTCTGAAGTGGCTATTGACTCGAAAGGATGAGCATCAATGCTAATCTATGTAGCGGAAGTGTCTTACTATGTCACGACCTATTGTTTTTATGAATTTCATTATCATGAATATTATTATAATAGTAGCGGACACATGTTAAATAATTCTACCGTGGTACAGCAACCAAGCAAACAGTGAAAATGTGATTAAACACTGTTCAGCTTGTTAATAGCATAGAACTATATCCATGTAACATTGCCCCATATTCTAATGTTTCCATATTCCCATTCAGTGTTGTAAGTCAATTTACATGATCCATTATGTGGATGAGAACGATGAAAAAAAACTGCACCTTTACAGCATTAATGCACTAAGTGGATTGTTGGATTCTGACCACAGCAGATGATAAAATGATATTGCAATACAATTACTTTAGAGAACATGTTCCATGATCTATTAAGTGTTTTCAGGTTGATAGACAAGAGGATGATCAATTTAATCAACCCCCAAGTACGACTTCTTGACTTCATTGCTTTCAATGACATTGTATAAATCTGTGTAGTTTATAATGATCACATTATAATAATCTCAATGTGCTGAAACAATTTATGTTATAACTGAGTAAAATATAAAATGGAACATAAAATACTGGTCTCCCCTGTAGCAGCTGACTATTATTGATGATATCTAGTTTTACAATGACACCATTCTTAATTTAATTCAATTTGACAATATCTTTGGGTATCATTAATATTGTGTAGCACAAATATTTTATAATTCACTAATCTTGACAAAAAGCAATGTCTTTCTGATAAAAAATGTATGAAGAGTAATGGCTTCCTATTAATAACGTATTAAGGTCAGATCACTGAGTTTGTAGTATCTCCCACATTTCATTTTTTATTTTTTCGATGAAACTCATAACTTATTGAGTATACTGTCAGGCTCACAGTGCACTACAGTAAGATGTTCATTATCTACAACTGCACTTTTTACCTAGTAAGTGTATTTCAAAGACAATATACAGGCAGTCCACGGTTTTCATACAAGATAGGTTCTGTAGGTTTGTTCTTGAACTTGTATGTAAGTCGGAACTGTATATTTTAAAACTGTAACTCCAGACAAATGTTTTTTGGCCTCTGTGACAATTGGATTTTAAAAATGTTGGGTTGTCATAAGAACCATATTTAACAATAAAGCTTAATTGTGGACACCTTTGATAACTGTTACAGATATTCATTGTAGCCTAGGACTAAACTACAGTAAATTATCAAAATCCAGAGGTCCGTTTGTAACTAGGAGTCGTCTGTAAGTCGAGTGTTCTTAAGTAGGGGACCGCCTGTAAATCCTTTAGATATTATTGAATAATTGTTTAACACTTCAGATTTTGGGGGACATTTATTTAGTCTGGAAATAGCCAAAGGGTTTATCTAGCTATTAGAACTTAGAACTAAAACACACAGTGGTGCTGCTTCATAGACTAACCTCACTTCTGGGGATGGGTATAGAGACATAAGAAACAAGGAGTCCTGTGGTTCCCCACTAAACCGCTATTACTGTTCGATGCTGCTGTGAAAAAAAGATGTTAAGATGCACAAAGTCCCATCCCAGGCAGTGTAGTTCCATGAAACGGGACCACAGCCTTACTCTTTCAAAACAGTCAAAAGAACCAAAGAAGCTCATATCTTGGCTCTTGGTCATGAACACAAATAGTAAAACAGCAAACATTCTTTCAAAAATGGTTAATAGCCATAACAGAAATATAAATCAACTCAATGGGGGTCATTTACTAAGGGCTCGATTCGCATTTTCCCAACGTGTTACCCGAATATTTCTGATTTGCGACAATTTCCCTTGAATTGGCCGAACGAAAACCCAACGGATTCGGAAAAGACGCAGCATTTAAAAAAAAAAAAGTGTTGTGAGACTCGCGCTTACATTCACTAGGAATAGGCTGGTGAACTTGATTGCATTTTGGCGGGCCACGGGGAACTTCAGCGCAGCATCGCCACCTGGTGGACATCGAAGGAACTACCTTAGTGAATCCCGGCCAGACCCGAATCCTCCGCAGAGAACGGGCCGCTGGATCGCGAATGGACTAGGTAAGTAAATCTGCCCCAATATTTGCTGTAAACACTCATTGATTTTAATATAACATCAATTCCTCTGGATACACATCTGCATTATATAGAATGGTTTTTTAAAATTCCTTGCAATTGAAGTTCGTAAATTATGGTAGCCATATTGTCAATTCCTAGACTCCTTTGTGGTGTGGCCTATCAGGAAGATGCAGTAACAATGAGTTTCATGTTAAAATGATGAACTAATTGGAATATTAGTAACAAGGGGGCACACCAATTTAAGTGTTATAGTCTCCACATGATAAATCAGGCCCTGGATTATAAAGACATACCAGGAGATACAGAGGCAGTTCAACAGGCAGGATCCGAGCTTAGTTTACATGGCAAGCTTAAAGAGAAATTCATCTCTAAAATAGAAATAGAGGACAATCTCTCATAATGGCACAGTAGTAGTAGTGGGACTCATTGGGACTCTGGTATACATTATTACTATTAGGGATCTAAATTTACATAAAAGTTCGTTTTTCAGGGGTTTCATGGCACTTTCACACAGTGGAGCCTCCACCAACTTTGATCAAGCCATGTGTGCACTGCAGGCTGAACGTCTACACTGTGCACATTAAGTGCAGCAAAACATGCCATGTGCTTTAGGATGCCAGAGATGATTGCCAAACTCACACCTGACAACTTAAAAATGAAAAAACATAAGGCTGTCTACAAGTGGTTTTGACCATACACAGCAGTGTCTGGTGGCAGCCCTGGAGGACCATACCTATGTGTATGCAGCAAATCTTGTAAGAAATATTAGAAAAAAAACCAATGCTATATTTAAGGATTTTAGCTTTGGCAATGGGGTGGGTCCAAACTGTTGTGCTGTGTTATCTCTGCATCACATTGCTCCACAGCCGTCCCATCTGCTCTGAGTAACTGCTGTATTACGCTTGCAGAGCAGAGGGAATGCAGAGATCTCACATCAGTTTGAGGAGTCAGACAATGGCTGGAAGAAAAAAAAATCCTTTCCCACTTGTTTACAGAAAAATGTCTGCTGGGTGGTTGCATATAAATTGTAGCCCCTTTTGTATAAAAAATAACTTCCCTCCCCCCAAAAAATAGTGTTCCTCTCATCTCTTTATCATATGTGCTTCAGTAAATTTCTAAATTAAGAATAGGCTATATCGTTTAATCACTCGCCTCTTTACTTTACAAAGACCCTGTATTGGCATACGGCTGAAAATCGTAATAGAGCGAAGAAGAAACATAAGGTTATTAATAAATGGGATGTTTTCATTTTCTTCTGTAATGAAATGCATTAAAATTTTGAAAAAAATTGCATATTGCAGAACAAATCTGCTAAATACTAATGTAAATAATTTTCCCACACTTTTGCCATCTGCATATAAAAGTCTGCATTTGACATTCTACTTGCTCACAAGGTGGCAGCATTGCATTTAGGAATCTTGCAGTCATGCTTTTAAAACAACATTCTCTATGCATTATTTTCAATTTAAAAGTCTTTACACAATGCAAGTTAGATTATTATGATAGATTCAGTCTGCTGGAACGTCTGTGAGCGGCCAAAATTTGTAAATTTCCGAACATAAAATGAATTTCAAAGGTTACTGTAACAGAAGCTGACAGTCTATGTTTTAACACATTTTAAAAAATCGTAAAAATATTAATGTACAATTTTAATTTAATAATTTGATTTTAATATTACAGGTGCTCCCCTACTTAAGGACCCTATATTGTATGTAACCCAGGGACTGCTTGTACTTCACTTTAATTTGCAATAGAAATCCTTTTAAATTACATTACTGAAAATCCAACCGTTGTGAACCCCAACAATCAAAAGAACAGGTGCATACAAATGCCCCAAGTGCCCCATTCATTTCTGCAGGGTTGTGGTAGATTGTTGGCCCCAATGTCTCCAAGACAAGTGTAGGAATAAACACCAATTGATTTTAATGTTTTCTTTGATGAAAACTCTACATCAAAACCCTATCATGTCTGCAACTCTGATATGTCACATGTAGAATTAGGTGTATTCTTTATCACATCCTAAATAATAGATCATGCTTTTTAGCATCTGACTTCTGGAGAAATATGGAAATATGATAAATATAGAGATTGATTCTACCGTAGTTGGACTGGGCTATCTTAAGATCATCACCAGAGAAAATCATAGATTAATTAGGCAAATGTGCAGGATAATTTTCCCATAATCTGGGGTTTCAGTCTGATCTTATATCACTTACCTAGATATTTCCATCCATCTAAATTTCACATTAAAAGCATCCACAGAAAACTTTTTCATCCTGAAGAAAATGTACATTATTGGCTTTTTCTTCCACTCCCACCAGCAATGACAAACTCAAATAAAACCACCTATACCTCTACTCTGTAAAAGGCTAAACAAGTTTCATATTTTATTTGTATATATCTTCCATTTTGAAGTGCATTGTCTAGTAGGGATATAGCTTTCCCTCCTTGGCATATCAATTAGATTTAGAGCTGTGGCAGAGCAGATCCATGAAAAGCCCAAAACACTTCTGCAGGATAAGTTTCTCCCAGTTTCCTAATTGATAGATAACAATTAGTACAATTTAATGTTAGTGTGATGACATTATTTACCATTCTTAAAATTAGAAGTAAAGTCCATCTAAGATATTTCTTACCAAAGGTCTTTGTATTGTGACAAGTTCCAGATGATCAAATAAGGGGAAGTTTGGTCACATGCAGGCTACTTTGTATATTGTAGAATTAAAGAAACCAGCTTAGGGATCAACAATTTGGCTGCTCCTATCAGTGTAGTGGGTAGGTCATGTTTTTTCGTGTTAAATGCTGCAGTGGGTTTCCATTACAGAATAGCTGTAGGGTCTAGTTAAATATCAGTGTTACATATTTTATTTATCTCGTCAATGATTCTCTTCAATTAGGGGGCTATTTTTGGCCATGCCACCAAATGTGATAAATGTCTCCACAGTCTCCTTTACACCTCCAACACGTATCTGGGATATTACAATCTATCAAGTAGAACATATGTGGCATTTTCTACCATCTTGTGAAAAGCTTACAGGAGTTCTTCTGTACTCTAATGCATCTTGAGAAGCCGTGGGAATTTGCTACTTTAGTTTTTTCTTCTTCTGGGGTTAGCGAGATTCCTAAGTCGGAATGCCGTTTCGCTAAGGACAAAGGTGCGGTCCAGAACGATATTCCAGGAGGTTATGTCCTATCTATTGAGCCCAGCCTTCTATCAGAGTGCCTTTCTGACAGCAGGTTTGTTAACTTGGTTTCCTTAAATGTCTATGGCACCTTTGCCATTAGGCAAGGGCAAATCTTGTTTACCCTCTGGTGCTTATTTACTAAGCGTCGCGGATCGAATTTTTGTCAGACTGTTCACCATTTTTGGGGATTGCAAAGCTTTGACAGATATTTGATGTGTCGCACACGGTTGGTTTTTGGCGCAGCTGGGCTGGCTTTCGTGCAACACAAATGGGGGGGGGCGGCTTTCGGACAATCTGACTGATTCGGACTGAGTTCAGGATTAAACTTTCATATTATGTTGCAAGACAATGCACTTACATGCACCACAAAGACGAAGGTGTACTCCATCGGACCTTAGCGTTGAAGCGACACATGCAGGATATTGGGCGCACGATCTTAGTGAATTGCGGCACTGTGCATTATCGTTGGACAATGCAATTTCTGTGAACTCCACCGACGGGTAAGTAAGTGTGCCCCTATGTGTCTGCAGAAAATCTAGTGGCACACACCTTTCCTTTACTAATCTGGCAAGTGCCTGGGTATCTGGGGCAGCTAATTTGAGCTCCTTAACAGTGATATCTTTCAGTTGCTTCCAGATCAGAGAATCTAGTGGGAGATTACTATAAACCACCTGTGGTAGGCAGGCATCTGAGCTGAGACTAAGAGTAGGGGACTTCATTTCTTTTGAATGGTCTGCCAAACCTTTATACTGGATGAGAGCGGGAAACTTTTGTGTATTATGCATGTAAAAGGTATTCCCCAGAGCTTGTGAATAAGTTCTGTTCTAACAAATTGCACAAGGGGTTCTTTGGAGAGATAACCAACGTTGGATATGGGAGGTTCAAAACAAATTAGAGACCCAATTCTTAATCTTAATTTGTTGTAAGTAGTGTAATCTGGACTTTTTAAATGCCCAGATAAATTAGGAGAATAGTCCTAGCAAATAAAACCTTTGTAGCCTTATAGGGATTGCATGAAGCAAATTTTGGTATGATGTTTGTTTTAAGAAAGTTTATCCTGTCTATATGGAATGGACAGTGATCTAAGTTGCATGTCAGTAGAGTTTAGGAGCGGAACATAGTTGAAAGAGGTCTGTTGGATCTTTTGGCAGTTGTATTCCAAGATATTTAAGCTACCTTTGTGGCCATTAGAATTTGGAGTAAGCCCAGATTTTTCGAAATTGACTTTAAAGTGTAACCGTCATTCTGAGCAAAAAGTAACTAAAATACATAATTCTGTTTCAGGTGTCCCTGGGAATCATTCCTCAAAGTATTTTCCCTCTCGGTCCTCATTTAGTACCTTTTTGGCCCATAGCAACCAGGGTTTCCAGCTCTCAAAGAACTACAATCAGCAAGATGGAGGGGCGGAGCCTGCCTCCTGTCACCTCATCACAAGCGCCGGCTGTTGGCCAATGACACCAGAGCTATCTATCTATCTATCTATCTATGTAAATAAATAAAGTAAAAAGCGGGCAGCACTCCATGGTTCAAATTTCAAAATAAAAGGTGAACTTTATTGAACAAGTGGCGACGTTTCGGTGTGTGACACCTTCATCAAGCAACAGACAAGTAATTAGCATAAAGAGGCGTGTCTTAAAGTGCCTGTGCAATATTGTGTTATTCATTATTGTACAAAAATATATATAAAAAATACATTCAAAGATAAAGTGCATCGGTTTCAAATACATGTATATAACAATGTCGTTGTTCGCTGTACAATTATACAGTGCAAAGTGTAATCATAAAGTGTACAAGTAAAGACTAGCGTGTAAAGCAGGGGTTAAAATTACCCAAAAGGCTCTGGAGAGAACTTTCTTGGAGGGAGCTTCTGGTCCACAGCTGATACAATCTTAGGGTCTGTGGATCCAACCTGCACATGTGCAGTGGTGCCCTGAGGCTGTCGAGAAGACATCTTGGAAAAGGGCAACCAAGCCCTCAACGCAGTGTGCACTGAGGCCAAGAAAATGAACAACAAATGACCTATGACAACAGCTTAAAAGGGAAAAATGAGCACATACACATTAACCTGAGTATTGGGGAGAAGAGGATCGCTTTCATTACCATGGTTTTGGATGCCCATGCTGGAGGGTGTGAGCGTGATATATGCTCCATCCCACTGGCGCGCATTCTTATGTGCTTTACCTATCTCTCATTAGGTGATTGGGCACCTGGCGCAAATCACCTTGAATCTATGTATACTGCGTAGAGGTGTATATTACTATCTTGTCACCATGGTAATGAAAGCAATCCTCTTATCCCCAATACTCAGGTTAATGTGTATGTGCTCATTTTTCCCTTTTAAGCTGTTGTCACAGGTCATTTGTTGTTCATTTTCTTGGCCTCAGTGCACACTGCATTAAGGGCTTGGTTTCCCTTTTCCAAGATGTCTTCTCGGCAGCCTCAGGGCACCACTGCACATGGGCAGGTTGGATCCACAGACGCTAAGATTGTATCAGCTGTGGACCAGAAGCTCCCTCCAAGAGAGTTCTCTCCAGAGCCTTTTGGGTAATTTTAACCCCTGCTTTACACGCTAGTCTTTGCACTTGTACACTTTATGATTACACTTTGCACTGGATAATTGTACAGCGAACAACGACATTGTTATATACATATATCTGAAACCGATGCACTTTAAATCTTTGAATGTATTTTTTATATATATTTTTGCACAATGATGAATAACAATGTGGGTCACTTGTTTGTTGCTTGATAAAGGTGTCACACACCGAAACGTCGCCACTTGTTCAATAAAGTTCGCCTTTTATTTTGAAATTTGAACCATGGAGTGCTGCCCGCTTTTTACTTTATTTATCAACAAGAGGATCAAGCCAGAACCTTTGGGGGTGCTGCACCCCTCCTTATTAGGAGTCTATAAGATTGTGCTGACTTGGACTTTACTTCTTCTATATCTATCTATCTATGTATATCCTATCTATATCTATCTATCTATATCATATCTATCTATCTATGTATCCATGTCTGTCTACCTACCTAAGTAACACTCCAGCACAGCACATGAGGGCACAGCTTGCAGACTTGTGGAGAGTCTCCTGCCATTTCCTGTGTGTGTGAGGTGATGTGGGGATGGGGGGTCTGCGGTTTCTGTCATTGTGGATTATTTGTTATACAGTATACAGGTGTAGGGGAAGCTGAGGAGAGATATGTGTTTAGGTGTTTGGTCACTATATTATTGAGGTCTTCTCCCTGCACATGGCTGAGTGCTGGGGCAGTGACACATGAGGTAACAGTTGTGTGCAGGGAGACATGAGGTGATCAGCTGATTGCAGGGGGAGGGGGGCGTGTCTCCTGTTCCGTAGTCTTCTTTATGAAAACGGAATGTCCATAGTAACAGCTATCTGAACAGCCACTGTCATCTAGGGGAAGTCTGCAGAATACAAGAGGAAGGAGCAAGATTCGGGTAACTAATCCAATTGCAAAAGGGCTTAAAATTACCTGCCCTACAACACATCAAAAGTTTTTTGAAATGACGGTTACACTTTAAAGTTAAATAGTTTACCGAAATCTAGGAAGAGTTGAGTGATTATAGGGACGGATTTTTTGGGGTTTGTGGTAATGACTAGGAGATCATCTGTGAAAGCAGTAGTGGTGTGTGTAAAGTCTTTTATTTTTATTTCCTAAATATTTGGGTCCTGTTTAATTGCTTGCAGCAGAGTTTCCATGAGTAGTATGTATCCATATGGGGAAAAGAGGCAACCTTTTGTTCCATTTGTTAGTGAGAAAGAGGGTGATAGGATGCTCTATCATTTACTAAAAACAAGACATTAATCCGCCTTAGCCTGTATCACCTAATTAAAAGCTAGATGTATTGTGCGCCCATGTGAGCTTGGCAATCAGGCGGACTCCCTAGGTCTATAACCAGGTATCATGGGACCCCGACAAGATATTTCTTAAAAAAGTCATAAACTCTAATGCAGGTATTAACCAGCAGAACCACATATGTATGGTTTATCCCATCAGTATCATCCGGTATTCTCAGCCTCTTCTTATTTCCCAGCAGGCTTCTTACAGTGTGCCATAGTAACATCTGGTAACTCTGGCAGGTTGTCTTTTTCTCCGACTAGCATCCATGATGGAATTTCTGAGGGGGCAATTCTAATGCACTCCACGCTGCTTATAGGTCCTCAGGTGTTCGGATGAGAATGTGCTTGTCATTTGTGGTGATCGCCAGTCCAAAAGGGAATAGCCAGCGGAAGGGCACTCTTTTCTTCCTCAGGTCATCTAGTTAGGGCTTAAGCATTCTCTGTTTGGCAAGCGTGGTTGGGGCAATGTCCTGAAATATTGATATTTCATGTGTCTGGTATTTGAGCACCTTGCAGTCTCTAGCACCTTTCAGGAAACCTGCACCGTCTGTGTAGTTCAGCAGGCCACATATTATATCTCTAGGTAGGTCAGACGTGTGCCCTATGGATTCTTTCTATGTAGATAAGATCTGCCCTTTCTTGCCCCACTATATTTTCAAATATATCACCAGAGTTTTAGGGAGATCATCATGTAGTATGTCTTCTGCCAGTCCCCTTAACCACATGTTTTTGTGTCTACTGCGGTTCTCCTGGTCTTTGATCCATAGCAGAGCTGTATTCAGCTGTCATTTCTGCTTAGACATCGAGCTAGGTGCCACCTCTCCAAATTGTAGTAGCATTTTATGGGCTCCCTCCAGCTTTTCTACCCGCGCCCCAAATTGTCTAATATCAGCTTTTATATTGGCCAGTTCTTTAGCTATGGGGTTAAGGGCATGGAACATGATCTTTTTAATAAAATTCCTGGAGACTGGGCCTGACAAGCTCTCTCCTTATGTATCAGATCACTCACCTGAAAATAGTTCTCGAGTCCTTGTGTCATTGTGTATGATGCTGGGGGAGTAATCTGGTGCAGTATAAGACTGGCAAATCCTATTTTTCACCTCCTATTAGCTAGTCTAGTTTGCTGCACCACATTATTTAATTTTCTGGTGCATGGACTGAATTTTCAGGAGCATCGGTGATACGGTTGTCTGGGTGTCTGGTGCAACCCGTTCACAACCCCTAGTTACCGAGGACACAAACATTTTTCAGAGGAGTCACAAAGCTGCCTAAAATGGTCTAAAACATTCAGTAAATATGGCAGACAACCTTTCTCTTCTGTAAAATTCCTTTCTTGATATGCTTTCGTGATTTGTACATGTACTACTTTATCAAGCTGCCATTTTTGCAAGTGCTGCCCAATCAAAAGCTTTGAAAAACAAGGGAGGCAATAGATGTTAAAACATACATATCAAAAAGAAGAACTGTTCAGAAACCTCATAAGAAAGAAACATTTTTATGGCCGATAATAATGCCAGGACGCAAACACGTTGCAGCAGGCCACATCCAATTGACTAATTTTGTCTTTATACAAAGTTATTATTTTGTGACTGTTGACTGTTAAAATAAAACAGTAGTCAAATAATAATTTTGTCATGAATTACCATCAAAATGAGTTACATTGGATGCGGCCGGCTGCATCTCAACTGCTTCCTGGCCACATAATGCACCTTTAACCTAAAACACTTTGGGGACAGTTATCATAGGATTTTCTTTACTTTTTAGCATGAATATTTGCTAAAAAATCGCATTATAGTTTTATTTATGGCCTATTTCTGCAACTCACTTGACTGTGTGGTCCAGATGACACCTCTCGTTCATACCAAATGTAAAAAAATGTTAACCCCTTTCCACACCTTGACGTAGCTGTAGGTCACAGCGATCACCCTGGCTCAGAAGCAGAGCATGTGCAATCGCTATGGCAGCTTGGCTGTGTTTGAAAGCCGGGCTCCTGCAGTAACAGCTGGGATCACAATAGTTTCAATCCCAGCTGTTTAGTCCTATTATCGTGGCTTCTAAAGGGCAGTGGCAGGTACTTACGAATCTGCCTCTATGAGGCACAGAGTGCAGATAATTTCCGTCAGTAAATTGTGCTTTTAGCCTCCACCTAGAAAGAGTAAATAAAATATCACCAATTAGCTATTAAAACCGCCTAAATGATGTACCTAAAAAGCTAACTACCTGCAAAAGATAAGCCCCCATATGTTCAAATTACTAAAATCTATAGCTTGTAAAATTTGACATTGCAATTCTATTCTGAATGGTTCACTATTCCATTCTATGCCCAGCTGTGTGCCTATACAGCAGTTTACCACCACATATGTGGTATCAGCACATTTGAAAAAAATTGGGTATCTATCTGAAATGGCAGGACACAAGCAAGGACAGTGAGCCCTAACACTGAGACCCCCAATCTGTCCCAACTACTTATTGGGTCCTCCATAAATGGAGGCCAATAACTGGGCGACGTTCCCTCCCTGGGTAAGGTGTGAACACGTAGCAATACAGACAAACAAACACACTAAGGCGAGGTATAGAATCCGAGTCAGCAACAGCGAGGAATATAAATAACCAAATCACAATCCAAATAGACTAGTCAGTAAACAGGCAAGATATCAGAAACCAGAAATCAGAAATCCAAGATAGCTAGAGAACACAGTAAGATAGCAGTTTGACCAGGAAAGAGTCAAAGCAACACTGGACACTTATAGGGAACTCAGCCCTGCCACAGGTGGTAGGAGTAAGCAATTACAGATCCACAGTGTTAACTCTTGCAAGACAGTGTCAGTGAGGGGAGTGGCAGACAACAGGTCAGACAGCCATAGAACCTAGTTCAGACTGCAGGATGATGAAAAACTCAGTGTCTCCTAAACCTACCAGCACGGATAGAGGAGACAGCAGGCACAGACATGAAAGCAACTTTGTGGAACCTAGTCATATAATCCTTTGTGCATGTTTAATTTTGGGCCAAAATAAATGTATTGAAAAAAAAAAATTACATTTTGTAAAATGCACCTCCATTTTGTTTGAACCCCCGTGAAACACCTAAAGGATTAACAAACTTCTTAAAATTGTGTAATTGTGTAAACATTGAGGTGTGTAGTTTCTATAATAGGGTAATTAACAGGGTTTTAAGATTGTTTACACCTCTCAATGTCACTTAAAGCTGTGCAAGTCCCTATAAATATAGGTTCCGGCAAATTTTCATAAAAATGTGAAAAAGTGCACCCCAAATTCTAAACCTCCAAACAATCTGGGAAATGTTAGGAATATATTTGTAGGGAAAAGTCAGCTCACCTGAAGGCATGGCAGTATATCAGCACGAGTCCAAGCACGGACACTCTTTGTTTAAAGTCCAACAAATCCAAGAGATACGTGAAGTCCAGCTCAAAGACACTCCAGTTGTCGTAAAAGCAGGGTAATTTCTTTATTTCAGTATAAGAAGAAAATCCAAGTGCATACACAATAGAGGGAAACACACAACTACAGATTCAAGGTCTACGCGTTTTGGAAAGATCCTTATTCATGACCTAATGTGGTATGCGAGCAGGTGCATTTAAATGAAAAAAACTCTCTCTATTTAGCAGTTTATGCATATAATGGCAATTATAGACGTAAACTGCTAAATAAAGAGAGTTTTTTGATTTTTTCTTTGAATACCAGATCACCGTATGGTATGAACAAGAGGCAAGACATGATATATCAAACCTAACTAGTTTCATCCTTTTATATATTCCAAACTCTCTCCATGAAAGCATTTCCCATTGTGATTCTAATCTTTTCTTGTCCCACAATGTATACAGTCATGTTGTTTTTATATATGTTTAGATTTTAAAATGTATGTGTACTCTATATAAATTAGCTGGTCATGTGACCGCAGGTGCTCATGATTTAAATGCACCTGTGCGCATACCACATTAGGTCATGAATAAGGATCTTTCTGAAACGCGTAGACCTTGAATCTTGAATCTGTAGTTGTGTGTTTCCCTCTGTTGTGTATGCACTTGGATTTTCTATTTATACCCTGCTTTTACAACAACTGGAGTGTCTTTGAGCTGGACTTCACGTATCTCTTGGATTTGGGAAATGTTAGTTACAAAGTTACTTGGGTGGTATGACTACCTGAAAAACAGAGAATTTACAACTTTCAAAATGAAGAATTATTTAAAATGTTTGCCAAATTTCCATTTTTTCCATAACTACAGGACTATGTAAAAATTAGATTCTGTAGCTTTGTTCTTAAGTTGTATTTTTAAGTAAGTCGGAACTTACTAATTGTAATTTTTTTGGTCTCTTTTTTGGATTTTATAAGAATCTTATGACAATGCTTGATTGTCATAAGAATCAGGATTAACTATAAGGCTTAATTGCAGACAGTTATAGCTGTTTATTATAACCTAAGGCTAAAGTACAGTAAATTACCAACATTCAGCGGTCCATTGGTAACTAGGGGTTGTCTGTAAGTTGGTTGTTCTTAAGTAGGGGACTGCCTGTATTCACAAAAGATACTAACTAACTTTGTCAACTAATTTGTAGTACAATATGTGGCAAGAAAACAGTCCAAAATCCCCTGAATATCTTAAAGGGCTCCAAAGTTATAATCACTTATAATGGCACAGGGCAGATATCAAAAATTGGACTTGGTCCTGAAGCCCTAGTCCTGAAGCCCTAGTTAATATCTTTAAAAAAATGTTACAAAAAATGTTATGTTGCCATACTCTGATACCTGTAATTTTTTCTTACTTTGGTATATGGAGCTGGTTAAAGTGAACCTGTAAAAAGGAATGTGATTTTTTAGCTGGTCACAGGTTTCAACGGCCTAACCTAAGCTAATTAAAAAAATACCTTTGTTAGCATTCTGAATCTTTTCAGTAGTCTGATTTACATTGCCTAGCTCCTTGCCAGCAACATGTGGTGAGTTACTAGGGAGGCACAGTTGCAACCTGTATGTGCCTGTGTATCTGTGTCTAAAGTATTCTTCCTTTCTTCCGCGCACAACATGCTAAATTATAATAAACTCCTGACATGATTTAGAATGCTGACAAATGTTTTTTTTAAAATCAGTATGTCATAGGCTTTTGGAACCTGTCACCAGCTAAAAAATCACATTGCTGGTGACAGGTTCTCTTTAAGATGTTTTTTTTTGTGGGATTAAATAATACTTTCAATTATATGTTTAAACAACTATAAAATCTTTTGATTACTTTTTATTAAAATTTTGTGGACAGAGAATATGTGCTTTTGTATTTTCATAGATTGATACTTTTTTTGTTATTTTTTTATATGATATAAAAAGGGGGTGTTTTAAATTTTTTTTAATTTTTTCATATTTTTTATAATTCAATTTTTTTTATTATTTTAGGCCATCTAGGGTACTTTACCCCCAGGGAGTCTGATCACTTATACAATATACTACTATACAACTGAACTGCTATATATTTTCAATATATTAGTTCTATATTATAGTTGTCAGGTTTGCTGGGAAAAATGCTGGGACTTCTGGTTCTTCTTGTGGTGCTAGCAGCATTCTCCGACCTCCGGCGCGTATCCGCACAAACTCCACCTCTCATCCGCTACCAGCGGCCTCTGGTGTGCGCCCCGGGCAGCGGCTGCTAAGACCTCGCGCTGTCTAGGAGTTGTGTTCTGAACTGCTGAGACTTGTGGTACCTCTGCATGGTGCCTGCTATTGTGCTTGGTTATTCTGCACCATGAGGGTTTAATTCCCAGAAGTTGTCCAGCTCCTATCAGGTTCTGGAGGTGGGGTCCTGACTGCATAAATTGCAGCCTCACTAGTCATCTGTGCCAATGTTTTGAAATCCCTTTCTTAACTCACTCTCTGCATTAGGTGTGACTTGCTCTGTGTCTGAATTGTTGTGATCTCGGCTAGTTTTTGACTCTTTGACATTGACTCTTTGCTTACTGATTTTTGCTCTTGATGTTCCCTCTCGTTGTGACTCTGGCTAGTTTACCACTCTTTGTGTTTTATGTTTGTCAGTCTGTTTGTGTTTTCCCTTCCCACACTTATCTAGTGTATTTCGAGTCTTCAAGTAGTCGCCCCACGGTTTAGCGTGGGGGGGCTATATGAAGGGACAGAGGTTGGGGCAAGTTCAGGGAACACTATCCCCTGTCTTCTGTGTTACCCAAACTTAACAATAGTCTACTTTTTGCAGACTGTAATACAGAATGCCAAATGAAATCTATGGGAACCTCTGACTATTCTGCCCCCTACGATGATGTCACAGTGGTGCCAATCAGAATTTCAAAATTGCTGCAATCTATGTGACTTTGGTTAACTGTATAATAGAGTCAACTCCCACTGTGTATGAAGAGGGATCAATCTGTGAACTCTCTCCATAACTTCTTGAAAACAACTGGCCTATTAATTCACATGGGCTGGCAGTTTAAACTATTTACAGGGTATCTACATGCCATGCTAGTCAAAATGCACACAGGATAATAACTAGATGGTACATAACAACAGTCAAAACTAATAATTCATAACGAATTCCAAATTATGCTTGAGGTACAACAAAGACATTTTACATCCACTGAACCCCTTGTATGTGAGGTTTTCAAGCAGCACAGCTACCAGGAATGGAGTGTTGGATCCTATTCCTGAAAGGTGTTGTTGGCTGCCATTTGTATACTGCAGTCCTCCTCAGTGGATGTCCTTGAATTTATATTATGACTGGCTGCTTGATTCCCAACATACTCACTTCTCATGGTAGGAGACTTCAAAAACTATTTGAATCCTTCCATGGATACATTTCACTAGAGGAGTAATAAAGCTAACTCTACTAACGCCATCTACCTAGCCAGGGTTCTTGGGGAAGTGGAGTTGATATTTGGTGATACCATAACTACATTAACAAAATAAATTTTTGCTTTTCTGCTTTACACCATAATCTGTCTAGAATAGACCTAGTGATTGATCCCAAGACCATTATACCTCTAGAATATCTGGCCTGCAGTGGTTCTGACCTTGTGACAGGGTGCAATATAGAGAGGCTTCCGTGGAAGGTAAATCTGGTTAGTTTTAGTGGGAATTGCTCTTGAAAATGAACTGCAGGTGTTTCTTGATCAAAATGCATATTCAGTTTCCTTAACCACTCTATAGGACGCTGTAAAAGAGGAGGCGAGGGGTCTGTTGTTTGCTGCAACATATCTAAAACCAGAGAGCTCCCTGTAAAATTGGAAAAAAGGAGTCCAAGCCACATAGAGAGATTTTATTGACCACCCCTCTGAGGGCTTTATAACTAACTGGGAAGAGTCTTGGAATTTATACAAGGACTACCTACTGGACAAAGCATCTCATAAAACATTCTTTCTGAAACAGGAGTATTTTTTTGTTGGTGAGGCCATGGGACACTTCTTAGTTACTGTGGTAAGAAGCCAACTTGACAGCTTAATGCCTCCAGGCAACAGAGGTTCAGATGGTATCAGAAGATGCGGAATTCTCTTTGAATACTATGGCAATTTATATAGTTTGTGAATACAGGAGTCACAGGATAATGTGTTGGCATTTGTAAGTGATATTAATGTTCCAGTTTTATCAGAGCAGGTAAGAGATAGTCTAGAAGCCCCCATAAAACTGCCAGAATTAGGGGTGGCCCTGTAGACTCTCTCAAATGATAAGACCACTCGGACTGGCATCAAAGGGAATTCTATATATAAAAAAACAATACTTTTTGTTACCAAACCTGCTGAAAGTGATTGAGAGTTACCCATGAGTGAGGCCATTATTGTGGTGTAACCTGAACCAGGTAAAGACCTGTAACAGCCTGAGTTATACAGACCCATCTAATTTCTTCTGACTGATATAAAAATCCTTGCAAAAGTTATGGCCCTTTGGCTTTCTAGGGTGGTGCAAGAGGTGGAACACTGACCAATCCTGGTTTATGTAAAACTTGTCTACATCTATTAATATACATATAATATTTCTTAATCTTAAGGTACCCTTCCCTTACATTGTCCTTTCACATAACACTCCAAAATGTTTTTCTGGGCTATGCTGTTTAGGATGGGATTCAGTCCCAAGTTTATAGCCTTGGTTCAACTTCTCTGTGCCAACCTATAGGTGAATAGTACAGTAGCAAAGAGTGAACGATAAATTGTCTTTTAGCTTTGATCTAGGGCAGAGGAACCAACATGGCTGCCCCTTGTCCCCCCTTCTGTTCGCACTGTCAATAGAACTTCTGGCATACCAGATAAGAGGATCTACTGAAGTCTTAGGCTTTAGTTGTGGCAACCTAGAGGAGTGTGTCATCTTTTACATAGACAGCCTCCTGCTTTCCCTTGTAAAAACAGACTGCTGCATATCCCTGGTTATAAAACTTTAAGAAAAAAATGGAATAAGGTCCCGCCTTAAATTCGACTGGTAACAGATAATTCACATACACATGTCCTGAAGGTGGAGAGAGGGGAAAGGATGGGATGGGTGTTCCTCACATTGGCTATACTATACAAGGTCTAGTATAGAGAGAAAGAACTTTTAGGTCTAGATGGCTTCAGTGCTTATACTCCCATATGACATAACTGCGTTCCTGGAATTCTTGATGGACTCCTATTTTGGTCCAACCAGGGAATTGTGTGCTTTAGAGATATTCAGAGACATGGGGAAGCCTTGGGGAAAAATATCAACTGCCTCACACTGCATTCTACACATACACTGCTCAAAAAATAAAGGGGAAACTCAAATAACACATCTTCGATCTAAATTAATGAATATTCTCATTAAATACTTTGTTCTGTACAAATTTGAATGTGCTGACAACAAAATCACCAAAAAATCATCAATTGAACTCAAATGTATTAACCAATGGAGGCGTGGATTTGTAGTCACCCACAAAATTAAAAAGAAAAAACACACTAGAGTATGATCCAAATTTGATGTTATGTCTTTAAAAAAGTCAAAATGAGGTTCAGTATTGTATTTGATTTACTTGGAGTAAAGTTTGATTTACTTGTAGCTATGTTTTGTGTTGTTTAAGTGTTTCCTTTCTTTTTTTAAAGCAGTGTATTACTTGCAGTGGACAAAACTTTGTACTTTTCTCATAAAATTTGACATCACATTTTGAAATAGCATGAACGGATGAAGAGGATAATAAGAGGTTAATCAAAGACACACACATTTTAGGTGGGAATAGGCTTTAGCACTATGATCAAAAGATATATAAATTTCATTGTTTGTTGCTTGAAAAAGTACAAGAATAGTGGAGCCCGCACAACAAAAGAAAAATACAATTAGTACTCTCAAAAACAGTTGAAAGAAGGGAAGAAAGATTACATAGAACTTGTGGGCAATCAGTCACCAATGAAAGGAATAAAAGAAATGAACACTGAAGGTTTCTCATTCCGGTAAACAAATAATTTGTGAGCAATCTGCACTCAAACCTCAAATAGAAGCAAGAATTAAATGTGCCCCTAGCTGACCAGCATATACATATATCATTGGTCTGGTGTAATGAAGATTACCTGATAAAGATCACGATATGACAGCTTTCCTTTTGCATTGGCTGCTGAACAGCCAGAAACTGTTTTCAGCGGCCGGCCAACTATTGATCCAGTTCCCTCCTGTCAGTGATGCAGTTAATGGGAATTCCACAGGCAAATAAAAGCTACATTTTGTCTTCATTTTCATCTGAAATATGAGCTGGTCTTTTGTACTCTAGACAGTCATTTATTACTCATTTTCTTTTATTGATGTTTATGAGCTGAAACATAAAATGATTCTCAAATGCAGTTTAATTGAGGCAGTAGTTGACATTTTGACCATGATTACTGATGCGCCATAAACTGCATTAACACAACAAAACAAGGTTTAGTTTCATTGGTTGCTTGACAGTTTGCAACCGTATTTAAAGTGCATCTTGCCGTACTGTACATTAAGAAATATGTGTCTGCTTTTGTGACTATTAACAGTAGGAAATAAACCATTGCGTCATTCATAAAACGTTCATTAAGAGCTGTTTTGCTTTTTCTTACTTTGCATATAGAGGGCTGTTCTGCTTTGTACCAACAGTGGACATAGAAAGGTATTTTGCCTTTTAATTACTTGATTTATATTATTACATTTATACTTGTATTAACCTTTTCTATTTGATTTCCAACTTGTATATTTGATCTTAACAAGTCAGGTTCTTTTTCGTTACATACAGAAAGGAAAAAGGTTGAGATAATCAATTCATTTGTAAAAATGTAAGCGCAATCAATACCACAAGGAAGTATTTTTATAAGCAGTTATTAACTCATAAGCTACAGTATATCTCATCTCATTTCAACAGCAGCTGCGGTCTCCATTTCCCCCACGAGACTCCTGCAGGTCCTATTATGAGAATCATAAATAATATGTGCTAATGAGATATGAATTGATTATGTTGGAAAAGCTGACATTTTCATCCATCACTCTAAATGATGTTTAACAATGGATTACCAGCCAGTAATTCCACTGATATGAGATTAAATAAAATAGCAGGCTGTTTCAGAAGGCTAGCTCTAGGAGATGGCAATAAATCTGTTCAATTACTGTATTACCAATCCGTTTTTCACTGCTAAGGATATTATTATTTCATTTAGACTTGTTCATGCATCATAGATTATTTTATTTCAGTCAGTCAATGAGGGAACTGTTGTAGTTTATTCACTGAGGTGCAGAGAACTGTGGTTTTATAGAATACAGTAAATGATGACATTTAGGCACAAAAAGGAAGAATAACTGTACAGTAAGTAGATATTGGGTATGTTGTATCTATTAAATGTAGACAAGAAACATTTTGAAACTGTAAATTAGTTTTTTTTGTTATCAAAACTAATTGCAAGGAAAGGTGCATAAGAAAGAGATCAATGAAAATAAAATTACAGGGCTGTATGAGTTTTCACCTTGGCAATGTTTTTCATTGGTTTTTATTTGGATAAATGGCATTCCATATATAATAAGTAATGACTTTAGAAAAAAATCTAGTGCAAGAGGAGCATGGGACAAAACGCCTCAAACAGCTTGGGTTTGCCTTGAAAATTGTACTGCCACCAGCTCTTTGTATATGGATATGAGATTGGACAATATATTATATTGTAAAACATTTTACAGAAATTGTGAAAAAAATATTTATAATTAACAGTAATGTTTGTTTTTATATTTTTACCCATCTACAGCCTTTTGATCAATTTGGGACCCGAAGTACAGATTCTTGTAGATGGTCATTGGACCTGTAGTTGGTTTAGGGTCCCAAATCGATCTGTCAGGTCCTCTTTAAATGGAATCTGTCAGTATGAACACCCAAAGTAATCACATTGCCAGGTAAGACTCTTTATAAGACACAATGCAAAAGAATGACTTTCAATGATCAGTCCTAATGAACACTAATGTTTAAAAGTAAAGTAAAATGTTAAATATTCATGTTAGTAGGTTTCTCAACATAGATTTGAACACTGAAGTAAGGCCAAAAAGAGCTTAAACCCTCTATTCCAGTGATGGCGAACCTTTTAGTGCCCAAACTACAACCAAGACTCACTTATTTATTGCAAAGTGCCAACACAGAAATTTAAATCGAGATTTATACTCCCTGCTTTGTCACCTCTTTCATTCATATCAGCACCCTGAGGAAGCCAATAAAGCAGAAAATAGAAGAAATTTGGATGATCATTGTAGCTTCCCTCCATGGTCCCATAAACAGGAAGAATTGTCAGGGCCGGAGCTACAATGATCATCCAGATTTGTCCACACCTTCCCACTCCCACGAGTAGTCCCAGGTAGTGTTGTCACTTTTAAATAGCTCTATGCACAGCAAGTCCTGGGCTGTCTGAGACTGCAGGAAGATACCTGGAGTCCTCTCTGGTGAAGGCCTGAGTACCCACAGAAAGGGCTCTGAGTGCCACCTCTGGCACCCGTGCCATCGGTTCGCCACCACTGCTCTATTCTATAATACCATCTAGGGATCTATTTACACAAAATAGGGAATATATTAAAAGTATTTATTATACTCATATAACATTAGAACAAGCACTTTTCATAAAAATATCCAGCCAGAGCTTCCCAAGCGTCCGGTTGCTATTTTATCAATCTGTGAGTTAAATAAATACATTTAATACAATTGCCTATGGATTTTTCCTCTTTGTCTATACCAACAAGGGACCGAGGATGCTGTGTTGATGAGCACACCAGTGATTTGACTTTTGTATGAAGGGATCTCCAGATGGTATCACCAAATTGAGGGTTTTGGCTCTTTTATGGACTTTCTTCAGTTTACAAATGTACAGTGAGAAACATGCTAACACGAATATCTGATTCAGGATAAGTGGAAGTTCCAGCTTGCCATTTTATTTTACTGGGACTCTTTATAAATATTACACATTTACCTTTCTGATACCAAAATATATGCTTCTCCACCACAGAAATTGGTAATCAGCAGTATGCAAGCAATGAGGCATGAAGTGCTTTGGGGACGTTTACAAAACACTGCAAGGTTCCAACTACAGAGATTTATTTCTGCTTTTGTAAACTTATCCTGACTTGTTACATCACTCTTAATACGTTTAATTCTCACCCATGTGCATTAGCAATTACAGTCAGTGCATACAAAGATCAGCTGCAGCAGGAGTGTCCTTACTGTGAATGCATCAGTTGCATCACATTTACTTACCTGTCCCGGCACGATCCCCGATGTGTGTTCACTGACAAGAGTTGCTCCTCACAAGATTTAAAACAGAGAAGTGAGAATTGTCAGTAGAGTTGTCCAAGATCCAAGATAAAAAAAGGTAGAAAAAAAAAATCCAACAGTAGTACCAGAAAGGAGATGAACCTCCCCCAATTTGTGATACACTTAACTTTCATTATCTGCATGCAAGCTCTCCACACAAGACTCCTTTTCTGATCAAATACATGCTCAAGCAGATTTAAAGTTTACTGAAACACATAAAAATAATAATAATCTTTATTTATATAGCACCATCAAATTCCATAGCGCTTTAAAAATCATAGGGGACATATACAGATATAATATTACATTGAAGAGTACAAACATTCATATGGAGCAATTGAAGTGAGGGCTCTGCTCACAAGAGCTTACAGTCTATAAGGATGAGGGGGTGACACAACAAGTAAAAGAGAGTATAATGGTCCGGCCATTCTGTATAAGGGAACATTATAAAATAATTGAATAAATACATTTTGGTGCTTTAACCAGCCATCAGCTGCATTTTATATACAAAGTCCAGGAGGAAGGTGACTGCAGAGTAGCCTGGAACTTGGTATATATCTGGTGTTTGACGGAAAATAGATGGGAGAAAGGACATAGGATTGATTCGTAAAGGGAGAGTTGACATTTCATGCAGTTAGCGAGTGTGATAGGCTTGCCTAAAGAGATGGGTTTTGCCTCCTCAAAACCTATTTGGTTACAGAAAGTGTGTATCGACTCAAAAGAAATTGGATCGGGAGGGAATTTCATGCCTTTGGTACCACTTTCTCAAGAGGGGTGTCAGTACTGATTCACCGGGATATTGATTTTGAAATAAAAGAATCTATGGTGGACAAAAATGGTAAATTTATTTTTTTACATGGTATTTTAAAGGGGCTTAAAGTCATTCTGGCATTTGTGTATATTCCACCTCCAGTATCGCTGGAAGTGATCTATTCCCTTCTGGAATTCATAGAACCCAGGGCTTATTGCCCCCTGATGATAGTGGGAGATTAACTTGGTAATGGACGAGGTAAAAGACAGGTTTAAAATGTCTCAGGGAACTCCAGTGGGACAAAACCCAAGTGGGAGACTAGCCAGAGTTTGTGGTGAGTTAGTCTGGAATGATGTCTGGCGGAAGTTGTATGGCAACCGTAAAGCCTTTTCATGCTCGAGCCGCTCATACCAGACGTTATCTCGTATTGATTTAAGTCTGGTCAACCCTGCCTTTTTTAACTTGATCCGCAAAATGGTATACGAAAATATTATAATATCTGATCATGCGCCAGTAATGATTATTTTGAAATCGGCAGTACCATAGGCGGTTCAAGTTAAATCCTTATTGGATTTGTATCCTTAAGGATCAGCTGAATATTAAGGAGGAAACGCAGAAGTTTTGGATGCAGAATTTGGGCTTGGCAAGGAAGAGTTCTATTTGGGACGCCCTAAAGCTTCATCTAGGAGCTTTATATAGGAGGGAAATTAAGCGTGCGAATATCCAATATAATCAACAGGAAAGTAGTTTACAGCAACAGTTGCGCAATGCGGAACAGAGTTATGTTGAGTCTCCCTCAGAAGAGTCTAGAACTAGGACTCTTAAATGCACGCAGGATCTCAAAGATTTCATGAATCAAAAAGCCCAACATAGAGCCTTTTTCTGGTCCCACTTTTATAGAAAGTGGGAAACTGAGTAAATATCTAGCAGCGATAATAAAGGACTCCGGCGGTAAGAATATCATTACAGCTATTAGAAGGGAGGACGACATAGTGACCAACAATCAGGACGAGATAGTGCAGACAATGAGAAACTTTTATGCTGACTTGTATAGATCAGGGGAAACATTGGGCGCTAGCGAGATGAGAGAATACAGTTTCCAAAAGTTCCGGAAGCCCAAAAGCAAATGTTAAATGACCCTATTACTTTACATGAAATTAAGATGGCTCTAGACTCTTTTGGTAGGGACTCTTCACCAGGCCCAGACGGGCTTCCGTTTGGCTTTTATAAACAATATGGAGAGACTCTCCTCCCTAGATTGCTGGAAGTGTTAGAGGAAGAGGTAGAGGATGGAGTAGTTACCAGATCGATGGCCAAAGCTGGGATAGTACTGATCCCAAAGAAAGAAAAAGTTCCAACTGAATTGGGGTCATACCGTCCCATTTCGTTGTTAAATACAGACTAAGTAAGACTAAGGTAAGATTTTCTCTAAAGTCCTTGCAATTAGGTTACAAAGGGTTATTAAATATATAATTCACAGAGACCAGAACAGGTTTATACCCGGTAGAAGTACCGGAGACTGTATCCAGAGACTCTACTCGGCTATCGATCTGGGAGAGGGCAGGCTCCGCTCCATCCTTTCACTGGATGCCGTAAAGGCGTTTGACAGGGTGGACTGGAGCTTCCGTTGGGAGGTTATGAGGAGTTTTGGACTGGAACACCGGTTTATTGGGCTAGTTAGGTGCATGTACAGCGAGAATCCGTACTGGTTACAGCAAGTCGGAAATGTTCCAACTTACCCGCGGGTCTAGACAGGGGTGCCCACTGTCACCTCTGCTCTTTGCAATATGAATATAGAACCCTTCGCTCTGAAAATTAGGGGGGAAGAAAGGATACTGGGAGGGGGCTGAGGGGGTCCAGACGATAAGATCTGTCTATATGCTGATGATCTAGCGCTTTTCCTACGAGATTCCCTGGAATCGATTCCAATGGCTATTAGGGTCACTGAAGAATTTGGCAAATTTTCAGGATTGCAGATAAATTGGCGGAAGTCCGCCCTTCTGGCCTTAGACCCATTGGTACATAGTTGGGCGACAGACAGCACTACATTACCGTGTGTCAAGAGTTTTCGCTACCTAGGAGTGGAAGTCTCAAGTAACATGGAAGACTTTCATAGCTTGAATCTGGTGCCATTAATTGGAACTCTGAGGAAGAGAATTGGAGTTTGGAACAAACTCCCACTCTCTAAAGCAGATAAGATAGGGCTTATTAAAATGGTTGTCTTGCTGCAGGTACTATATTATTTGTCAGCGTCACCACTTTGGATCGAAGACTCCTTTTTTAAAATGATCAAAGCAATTTTGAATGGTTTGATTTGGGGTAGAAAGAGAATTAGGATAAAGATGGATTTTCTTTATAAGCCATTAGGTGAAGGGGGATTGGGTTTACCTTTTTTCCAGGGTTACTATCTAGCAGCACAGATTAGCCGGCTAATAAAATGGAGGGAAAATCCGCTTATGGTCAAACTGGTGACGATGACACAGGGTAAAATAGAAAGTATTTTTGAGCTTTTGGAGGGCTCCCTTTTAGAAGGAGAGATAATTCAGGAATATATGTTGGGTAAGACTTTAAAGAGAATCTGGACTGCCACTAAAAGGATATTAGGAATAAATGGGTTTTTAAATGATACTCCTTTGTGGTTTAACGCTAATTTGACGGGAGTAATGGCCATGGAAGATCAAAATTTTTGGTGGATTAAGGGTGTGAGGTATATATCACAAATTATGATAGAAGGACAATTTATATCACTTATTTACATTAAAACATGTAATGAAATATAATTTGCACAAGATAAAAATGAAATTGGATTCACATAAATATTTAGATTTTATTAAAATGAAAGGGGATAGCAATAAGACTTATATAGGTTTATAAGGGATAGTCACTCTATGAATAAGATACACAAATCCAAAAGTAAATGGGAAGGGGTGATCGGGACAATGAGTATGGGAGAATGGAAAAGAATTCATAAAAACACTAAATTTTGTTCACTAAATTGGAATCACAGATTAATTTATTTTAATGTGTTGCATCAGGTGTATTACACTCCAGTGGCATTGCTCAAAATGAAATTAAAGAAGGAATCCAGGTGTTGGAAATGCCAACTGCCGGATGCAGATTTCCTTCACCTGGTATGGCAGTGCCCGATTATAAGGGCCTTTTGGAAAGAAGTTTGTAGGATTGATGACACCCTCAAAATTAATTTACCCTTAGTGATTCACACAGCAATCTTTTGTCTATTGGAGGACCCAAGACTGACTAATCCATATGGTAGACTGATTAGCAGGTTGATGAATATGGCAATGATAATCATAGTCCATAAATGGGGCTCAAAGTCCCCTCCAAATGTAGAGAATTGGTGGAGACTTTCCATGCAGATAAAGGAATATGAATTTAATCAATCCAAGATGTTGCGAATAGAGCATAAATGGAATAGCGTCTGGTTATCTTGGCAATAGAATACATAGTTGAATTTTTTTTTCTTTCCACTCCTGCTGCCAGCGGATCCATTTAGTGGAGGGAGGACTTGCCAAAAGTGTGTTGGGATTTTGGTTTGAAGGAAAAGGGAAGTTTTAGAATAACTTTTGTAAGATGTTAGTATAAATGTAAATTGTGGAATATGAAGGATTTGAAAAGACTAATGTAATGAATGTACAAATTTTTAGAGTATATTGTAAAAAAACACGTTTGAAACTTTGGAGTGTGGGTATTAGTCTGAGAGTCCGGGGAAGGGCATTCCAGAGAATTAGTGCAACTCGAGAGAAGTCCTGGAGACGTGCATGTGAGGTTCAAAGGGTAGAGATTAATCTAATATCACTGGCAGATCAAAAAGAGCACGGTTGGGTGATAAACTGAGATGAGAGAAATAGGTGCAGTATTATGCAGAGATTTGTGGAGGTGGGTTATTATATTAAAGTGAATAAGGAAGGAGACAGCCAGTGCAGTGATAGGCACAAACTGAATGGATCTGTGTAGCGTTTGGTCTGAAAGACAAGCCTGGCTGCTGCATTAAGAATAGATTGTAAAGGAGAAAGTTTAGTAAGTGTAAGACTAATTCCCAAGCCAGTGAAATAGTGGGGGAATATAGACAGGTCCGATAAGATTAAAATTCATCTATTAGGTTGCCCAAATATGCAAAATGTTTGGAGGTCAAAAGGCACTGCATATCAACCCAAAAACATCATACCATCACTGAAGTTTGGGGGTAGTAACATCATGGTTTGGGGCTATTTTTCAGCAAACAACACTGGAAAACTTCTTATAATTAAATGCAGGATAAATTGACAAATGTACCGAGACATCCTGTCTGCTACCATATACCAGGATAATAAAGTATAGGATAATAGTGTTTGTGCGGAAGAATGGTCCAAAATCACACCATAGAAAATTGTTGATGTGTTCAAAATTTATTTCACCCGATGTACATACAAATGTAAATCAAGCTGAAGTATATTTGTGTTACTATGTTTTGGTAGATTGCTGATTCCTCACTGCAATGTGGAATGATGAAACATAGAAATGTAGTTCTTAGTTGATTAGGGGTAGAAATGAAAAATGGATTAGGGGTAGAAATTATATAGGCTCCAGTTTCATGATAATAAAATAATAGAAAAATAGAAATAGTGAAAGCTTCCTATAGAGCTCTATTAACTGACTGACAACATTCTTTTAGCTAAAAATTGTTTTGCTTACATCCACATAAATCACCTTTTATCTTATATTACCTGGCATCAGAGGGGGGTGTCTTGCTCGGCCGGCCGCTCCCATCTAATCCTCCCCATGCCTTATGCTTCCTTACTCGTCACAGTTGATGTCATGTGACCAGAGTGACATCATCTCAGGTCCTCTAGCATCTTAAAAATAGAAATGTGTACGGCATGCATGTATCTGATCACCATGGACTTCTTATCCCCTCCATCCTCCATTTAGGCTGCTGTGATTTCATGTAATGGTGTACAGTTTTCTGTTCTTAGAAGGTTAAAGGACCTGCAATGATGTCACTGGTCACATGTCATGAATGTAACGCAAGGCACTGTGTAAAAAAAATTATGCAATATTTTCCATCTGTACATAGAGCTTTATATGTCTATAGTTGAATATTAGCAGACAGTCCCTAAGTACAAGGAACCAGGGCAGTAATTTGGAGACACATAGAGCTGTCAGTCAGAATAATGAGGCGTGGTTCACTGTCAGCCTGAGAGAGAGGAGAGTCACAAATACCAAACATGAGTCACTAAAGCTAATTTGCATATCAGAAAAATGTCTGTAATTAAGGTACAGTGCCCCAGTGGCAGCTAATTTTAGGTGATATGGAGAGGACCTCTATCCCTTTATCAGTAGGCATTGTTAGTCAGGATGGTCAAAATCTGGTGACATGTCCTCTTTAAGTCCCTAACCGGCAATACTTCATGGTTAATTTCAACTTACATTAAAAGGACTGCAGAATATTTGATAGGTGATGGGACTACACGTGGCTCACCCAACTGTTTTGTCAAAGCATAAAACACAGAATTAGTAGCTTTATGCTCAATGTAGTGGGAAATTATTTTCATTCATTATACATAGCACATAACTAGCTGTTTCCAGCTCTGTGATATAAGTTTTTATGGAATCACTGATTGTGTAGGGTTAGGTATCAGTCCTTCATCAATAAAAGATTGATGGTCTAAAATTCCTGTAAAATGTCATCTCAATGTGTAGTGTTGAAATGTGCAGGTTTGGATTCCAGCATAATGTATATGATATATATTGTTGTATTTTGAGATTCAAAGGAATAATGTGCAGTTTAACCCTTAATGACATACCCCATATTAGTGTGGCACAGTGTTGTTTAGGATGTATGGAGAGACCTTACAGATTGCATCACAGTGTGTATATCAAAAAACTTAATTTCCTGTACACTGTTTAACAAAACTATATGACCAATAAGTAGTCTGAATGAAGTCCTATTATATGAATTTAATAATTTATTTCAGCAGAATTGAACTTCAAAGAGAAGTAAGCACAAGGGTGCAAATATTTCAAGAAGGCAAACATTGAGACAGAGCTATCCCCTACCTCTCCCTCCACAGCATTCCACTCTACAATGAGGGGGCACAAAAGATCAGGCTAAACCAGAACAGGGAGGTCCATGAAATTGTGTTTCAAGGATTTGAAGGCGAGGAAAGCCTTAGGTTTTTTTTGCAGGACATCTGCACCATAATTTCTCAATCCACTAAATCCCCTCCCCTCTGGTACATTAACCTGTTCACCCTCTTCTTTTGAGCCAGTCACAGTGGATGAAGAGTCCCGGCTCCTTTTCTCTGCTTGCCCCACTACCTGCAGCAGTGACCTCCTCCCGTCACACCTCGTACAGTTCCTTTACCCAGCTGTCAATTCTCACCTCGCTAACATCTTCAACTTCTCTCTCGCTGTCTTTTGTTGTTGTTGTCTATTCTTTCAAGCATGCTGTTATTACCCCATTACTAAAGATACCCTCTACCTGTCCAACTTTTGACCAGTCTAAAATTTACTTTGCATCTCCAAACTCCTCGAATGTCTTTTAATGACTAACCCACTATTTCTCTTACTCCCTCCTTGATCCCATACAATCTGGATTTCTTACCATGTATTCCACTGAAACTGCTTTTTCTGAAGTCTCCAATGATCTGCTAAATCCAAAGGTGGCTATTTTCACCTCATTCTTCTGGATCTCTAAGCAGGATTTGATCCTGTGGACCACCAACTCCTCCTCAGGATGCTTTGCTCCATTGGCATGAAGGACACTGTGCTCTCATGGTTTTCTTCTTATTTTTCTGACCGCACCTTCAACATCTCATTAGCTGGAACTGTTCTCCTCTTCCTCTCACTACCGGGGTTCATCAGGGTTCAATCCCAGGTCCCCTTCCTTACTTCAGGATACCAACGACTGTCTCTATGCTGTATCTAATTTACAAAACTTAATCTTAATCTTTCTAAGCCTGAACTTCTTTACTTCTCACCTTCTACTAACCAAGTCTATCCTGACCTTTTCATCTCTGACTATGGGATCACAATTATCCCAAGGCAGCAGGTCTGCTGTTTTGGGGTTGTGCTGGACTCCAACCACTCCTTTGCACCATATTTTCAATCACTTGCTCACTCTTACCACATGCATCTCAGAAACATTTCTAGAATTTGCCCAATTCTAGAATTTAAATCTCTAAAATTCTAATTGCCACACTGATTAACCCTCGCCTAGACTACTGTAACTCTCTACTAACCGGTCTGCAACTCAGTAAACTCTCTCCTCTCCAATCTATTCTTAATGCAGGAGCCAGGCTTGTCTTTCTGAGCAAACACTATATGGATGCTTCCAGTCTGTCAGTCACTGCACTGGTTGTCAGTCTCCTTCTGAATACAGTTTATAATAATCAGCCTCGTCCACAAAGGTCTGCATGATTCCTCTCTCTCATCTTTGTCTACTGTATTTAGTTTAATCTCTACCTTAACGGGGTATTCCCATCTGGGCATTTACATTTATTTTAATTAATTTTCCATATGTAAACATTTCTTTGTTTGGATGTTATTAAAAAAAGGTTCCTGTATGAAGATAATTTCTCATAAATGTAGCCATGTTGTCCCTTAGAAATGAGATAGCTTCCTCGGATATGACCACCTCACATTTTGGCAGCAGTGGCCAGACATGTGCTATTAAGCCCTGCCTGACCTCCTGGAATCAACATTCATTACCGCTGGATGGCTGTTCGACATGCAGTAACTCCTCGGACATTTCAAATAATAAAACTTTTAGTTTCTTTGTGCAATCACTCCAGCAGAGGTGGCCATATCCGAGGTCTCAGTCTTGTTTATAAGGGACCATATCACTACATTTATGAGAAATTATCTTTACCCAGGTAAATTTTTTTTAATGACATCTTATTGAAGAAATGTTTATATATGGCAGATTAATGAATCTGAATGCCCAGATGAGAATACCCCTTTAATTCCAACCTCCCACTCACTTCTCCAGAACTTCGCCCGAGCTGCACCAGTTTTCTGGAATGCTTTTTTTCAGACTATAAAGCTAATACCCAACCTCCAAAGATTCAAACATGCTCTTAAAACCCATCTCTTAAGGGAAGCCTAAATCCTCACTAACTGCATGAAATTACAACTCTCTCTTTACTAGCCTGTCCTGTGTACTACTCCATCTGTATCACGAAAACACCAGATAACAAGCTATAGGCTTCCCAGCAGACCTATTGACCTTGGACTTTGTATATAAGATGGCAGCTGATGGCTGGTTCTAGCAGAAGCCATTTTAGTTATTAAATTATTTTACTCTATTCTCTTATAAAGAATGGCTCGACCATCATACAAGCTCTTACCTCTTGTGTCACCCCCTTCAACCTCATAGACTGTAAGCTTTTGCAAGCAGGGTCCTCACTCCTAGTGTTCCATATGACTTGTAGTCACTGATATATTATTTTTTTTGTACATGTCCCCTATGATTTGTAAAGCACTACAAAAATATAACGACACTATGTTAATAAAGATTATTATTATTATCCATTTCTGTACAAATTTGTGTTCTATTCAGATGTTCTCTAAGGCGACATTCACACGTGCGGACATGTCCTATCTTTCCCAGTGTTACGGCACCATTCACCATGCATTGCTATGGAGAGGGGGAGGGTCACCACTCCTCCTCTCCATAGCGACGAACCTATGCCATACGTTCCTGTAAATGCAGCCTTATAACATGAAGATGAAGAGAACTACAAAGTCTTAAAAGCTTGCAATTGTCATCATCCAATGATATCAACAACTTTATTCTTTTTAATAGCTTTGTACACAATACAAAGAATCTTATGGCTCCATCTCATTAATTCCCTGTTATTTCAACCCATAACTGTGTTATGTAGTCTCATATAGAAATATAATCAACAAGATTCCCAGAATTCATAAAAAGACTTAGAGTACAGAACTAACTGGAGGCTTCAATTTAGGTTCCAAAAACAGATCCACTGGATTTACAGCAGCAATCATACTCTGTGCTTGGGTAATCTCATCAAGTTGTTTAAATTGCTGATGGAACTCTTAAATTGAGTAAACTCTTTGATATAACAGTTAGGGTTTGAATGTGTTCCATATTGAAACTGTATATCAGATTCTGTCACCCTTAAAATGTTTCCTGTGCTAACTTGATAGCCTTGTATCAATTGCATGCAACAACTGGTTGACAATCCCTTCCCTGAATAAGTGCAGTGCAAGGGTAGGCAATGATAGATAAGAGAACAGACAAAAACTAAAGTGGAATCAAACAAACCAGGTCAGAAACAATTAAAATTTTAAAATATGCAAATCTTAAGAGCATCACGAAGCTACGCCGCAACATAAATTCTGCACACCTCTGTGCCTCCTGGAACCGCCTACGGACCACTATCAGAGGCGCTGATGTCACCATCTCTCTCTCAAAATCTCGCTCATGTGTGATAACACCTATTGATATGAGTTCTCATATCAGAACTGCAGCTGTGTAAGGAGACCTAGGAGGAAGAAGAGCCAGCCACAGTTCTCATCTGTCGACAACACAAGGAGGGGTGGAGATTTCAATTAAGAGCTGATGATGGTAGCGGCTCTAATAGCGGTCCGTAGGTGGTGCCTGGTGACACCTATGCGTGCATAATTTAGTTTGCGGTTGAGTCTATTATTAAAACTGTTATCATATTATTAAAACTATAATTTTGATGAAAATCGTCCTTTCTGAGATATATTAAAAAAAGCTTATTGGAACGGGCATGAGGAGGGGAGGTGAGTGATACACATCTACCATTAGGTAATCTGATGGTAGATATCCTTTAAATACACATAATTCTGTTGGTTCCTTTAGGCCAGACATTGGCACGTTGCATTTAACCTGTTTTAACAAGAGCTTACATACCATATCTACTAGAAATGACTTGTTTCATTTAAATCTAGTTATAGTTGCTGCTTTAGCTTTGCCTCCAGTACTGTAAAGATATTGAATGTAATTGTGCAAAAGGACTAATTTCATGGGGAAAAAACACCCCAAAAAAGTAAAAATCAATGTCATTCCTTTTTCAAAACCTAAAGGGAATTTAGTACTGATATCTATGCGACTTTGGTTACTAGTTTTTGACATATGTAGTGATGAAAAAAGGATCAATGATTTCTCTTGGGGCTGATAAATTGCATAGTCCAAATAACAAGAAGTTTATATGTATGTTTACCTAATTGTGAGCAGCACTGGAAACTACAATGAATTCTTTGACTTGACACAATGTAATACAGTATATACTTGATTTTCCCTTCTTCAATGTAGATTCAGCTGGGGAAATAAAAACATACATTTAAGGGTAAATAGTAAATGCCAGAAAATGTGCTCATTCACTAACATTTTCTTTTACTGTAAAAACAGTTTTCTTATTTTTACTGCAAATTAGATTTATTCAGAGCAGCTTGACTGTAAAGGATTAAGATAAGTGGCATGTTTCCTGTTCATTTCAGTTGACACTTTCTGATGGTGGTTAGAATCACTCCAGCCTTGAAATGACCGCAAACATATCCAAGGACACAACGAAGCCATGTACATCAAGACAGGATAGTGATGTATCAGAGGAAGGATTGTCACCTTAGCCCAATGGTTTTATAGGTGAGCAGACATTGGGGCACATTTACTTACCTGTCCCATTGCGTCCGCCAGTCCGACTAGGATTCAGAGCTGCCATGACTCACTTACAGCATGCGCCCCAATTTCTTGAATGTGTCGCTTCCCCGCTGAGGTCCGCCGGAGTTCCCCATCTTCTTCCTGGTGTATGTGAGTGCTGATCTTGTGACACAATTTGAATTGTAAATTCCACGGTTTGTCTGAATCAGTCGGGTTGTCCGATGGCCACGCCCCCCTGTGCGATTCAGCGCAGAACAAAAATAGTCGGGAAACCCGCAGAATCGCGGTCCGCGGACCCTTAGTAAACGTGCCCCATTGGCCCACATTTATTAAGGTGTTTGCACCAATCTTCTGTCTAACTTTGCACTGAAAAGAACGTGCAAACTTCTTGCACATGTATTTATAAAGTGTCTGACAAGGCAGATAAAATGTGCACCTGAAGGGACACTTAGTGCTTAGTCAGAGTTTGCACCAGATTTATTACTAATGTGTGTCCCAATTCCGTCTGCACCACAATTCTGAAGCATGAACAAAGTGCACCAAAAAACTATGGCGCCCACTTCCAGAGCAATGCAGGGAGCGGCAAGTAATGAAGACTGTGCACCAGTATTGATTAATTCAGCGCACTCTGATAGATATTGCGGTTTGCACTAGTTTTGATAAATGTGGTCTTATGTATAGAAAAGCATAGAATGTAACAGGTCTAACATTTTACACCCCAACAGTAATATATTTCTATTATAGATGAATTTTATGTTTGTTCCGCTTGGATCCCTATTAAGGTAGATGCAGTGTGGTAGTTGTTGAATACTGTTTGAAAATGCTACACATAAAACATATGACCCTTTACAGAAGCTGTATTCATGTTGCTCTTACTTCATAAAAAGCAGGAACCAGTACCAAAACCCGTCCAAGTAGCACCCATGGTGGGGTATATTAAAAAGGCAGTATACACTCACCGGCCTCTTTATTAGGTACACCAAGCCAGGAACGGGTTGGACCCCCTTTTGCCTTCAGAACTGCCTCAATTCTTCGTGGCATAGATTCAACAAGGTGCTGGAAGCATTCCTCAGAGATTTTGGTCCATATTGACATGATGGCATCACACAGTTGCCGCAGATTTGTTGGCTGCACATCCATGATGCGAATCTCCCGTTCCACCACATCCCATAGATGCTCTATTGGATTGAGATCTGGTGACTGTGGAGGCCATTTGAGTACAGTGAACTCATTGTCATGTTCAAGAAACCAGTCTGAGATGATTCCAGCTTTATGACATGGCGCATTATCCTGCTGAAAGTAGCCATCAGATGTTGGGTACATTGTGGTCATAAAGGGATGGACATGGTCAGCAACAATACTCAGGTAGGCTGTGGCGTTGCAACGATGCTCAATTGGTACCAAGGGGCCCAAAGAGTGCCAAGAAAATATTCCCCACACCATGACACCACCACCACCAGCCTGAACCGTTGATACAAGGCAGGATGGATCCATGCTTTCATGTTGTTGACGCCAAATTCTGACCCTACCATCCGAATGTCGCAGCAGAAATCGAGACTCATCAGACCAGGCAACGTTTGTCCAATCTTCTACTGTCCAATTTCGATGAGCTTGTGCAAATTGTAGCCTCAGTTTCCTGTTCTTAGCTGAAAGGAGTGGCACCCGGTGTGGTCTTCTGCTGCTGTAGCCCATCTGCCTCAAAGTTCGACGTACTGTGCGTTCAGAGATGCTCTTCTGCCTACCTTGGTTGTAACGGGTGGCGATTTGAGTCACTGTTGCCTTTCTATCAGCTCGAACCAGTCTGCCCATTCTCCTCTGACCTCTGGCATCAACAAGGCATTTCCGCCCACAGAACTGCCGCTCACTGGATGTTTTTTCTTTTTCGGACCATTCTCTGTAAACCCTAGAGATGGTTGTGCGTGAAAATCCCAGTAGATCAGCAGTTTCTGAAATACTCAGACCAGCCCTTCTGGCACCAACAACCATGCCACGTTCACTCAAATCACCTTTCTTCCCCATACTGATGCTCGGTTTGAACTGCAGGAGATTGTCTTGACCATGTCTACATGCCTAAATGCACTGAGTTGCCGCCATGTGATTGGCTGATTAGAAATTAAGTGTTAACGAGCAGTTGGACAGGTGTACCTAATAAAGTGGCCGGTGAGGGTACATTGGGGCACATTTACTTACCCGTCCGAAGAGTTCATCCAAAGTGCATTGTTCCGACAATCATGCACTCTGCCGCGATTCAGTAAGATTGTGTTCCCCATATACTTAATGGGGTTTATTCACTAAGGGCCCGATTCGCGTTTTCCTGACGTGTTACCCGAATATTTCCGATTTGCAATGATTTTCCCTGAATTGCCCTGGGATTTTGGCGCTCGCGATCGGATTTTGGCGCATCGGCGCTGGCATGCACGCGACGGAAATGGGGGGGGGGGGGCGTGGCCGAACGAAAACCCGACGGATTCGGAAAAAACGCCACATTTAAAACAAAAAATCTGTCACGGAGCTTGCACTTACCTTCACTCAGCCCGGCTCGGTGAACTCCAGTGTGTCTCGATGCATTTCAGCGCAGCAGCACCACCTGGTGGACGGCAGAGGAACTACGGCAGAGATCGCGAATGGACCAGGTAAGTAAATCTTCCCCAATGTGTTGCTACCCCCCTCAGGTCTGCCGGAGTTCACCTTTTTCTTCCTGGTGTATATAAGTTAATTTTCTTGCAACACAATGGGGCAGATTTACTTACCTGGTCCATTCGCGATCCAGCGGCGCGTTCTCTGCGGTGGATTCGGGCCCGGGCGGGATTCATTAAGGCAGTTCCTCCGACGTCCACCAGGTGGCGCTGCTGCGCTGAAGAGCATCGGAGCGCACTTAAGTTCACCGGCCTATACCTAGTGAAGGTAAGTGCAAGCTCCGCAACACATTTTTTTTTTTAAATGCGGCGGTTTTTCCAAATCCGTCGGGTTTTCGTTCAGCCAGTCCCCCGATTTCCGTCGCATGCATGCTAGCGCCGATGCGCCACAATTCGATCGCGTGCGCCAAAATCCCGCTGCAATTTAGGGTAAATCGGCGCAAATCGGAAATATTCGGGTAACATGTAGGGAAAACGTGAATCGGGCCCTTAGTAAATGACCCCCAATGTGCCAAACTTTGATCACGTGCGACAATCCCCTGCTAAATACTTTTCCCAGAGGCGCTAATCCCGAAAACCATGGACATTCTGACAAAAGTGCAGCTGCTGATCCTTAGTAAATTAGCCCCATTATCTTTATCAGGAGGCATCATTGGGCAGTGTATTTAAAGGGGGACCTTATGTGTATCAGGAGCAGTATAAGAGGGCTTTATACAAGGGTGTTATATGGGGCGACATGAAGCGTTTTAAGAGGGTTCATTAATTAAGTGCGGCAAGCTGGATGATTGACTGTTGAACAACCAATCAACAATACTGGTCCTGTAAGGTATTACTATATGATGCTTTAAATGCAAATACTAAATTTAAAGTATCATACAATGTTACCTTAAAGCACCGTTGAAGTACTATTTGCAGTAATAGCATCATACAGTAAAAGCTTACAGCACCAGTCTTAGTATTGTTTGCATTTAAATCATCATAAAGTGATAACTGAAAGGACCAGTTTTAAGACTTTTTGCATTTACAGCACTATGCAGTAATACCTTAAAGTGAATGTCAACAGGAATGTCATTTTAAGCAGATTTCTCGTCCTAAAAGCATATGATATGCAGATTTTAAAAATGCCTTTGCCAGCATTCTGAATCATTTCAATACTTAATAAAAGATTAATTTACATTACCTTGCCCATTTACAATCGGCCACTTGAGCACCATTACTGGAGCGATGTGGCCGGAAGACAACCCGGGCGCACATCGCTCCACGAACTAGGCTGCTCAGCCTCTTCCTGCCTGGACGCGGCAAGAAGATAGAAGACTTAGGTGAGTACAGGGTTTTTATTTTTTATCAAAAAGGGCAGTAAAAAGATTGTCACGACTGGGGGCCAATAGTTAGTTATGAGGGGCAGCTTAGAAAATAATTAATTATGAGGGGCAGTATAGGAAATAATTATGAGGGGCAGCATAGGAAATAATTAATTATGAGGGGAAGAATAGGAAATAATTAGAGAACTTGAAATAGAGCAACGCTGTGCAAAGGCAGATTTATGACTTGGTGGCATAGTCACTCCAGTCCCCTGTTGGTGTATATCCTGGGTCGTCTATTTAAAATAAAATCCCATATAGTAGAGTATTAGAACATTTATTAAAGGGCCAAAACCACTTTAATGAATCTGATGGGCAGTCAATGGAACTGTCACAAGGAGACATTTTTATGATAAACAACCCCCTCAGCATTCTTACGACCATAAAGGGGTTTTCCGAGACTTAATTCAAAAACAAAAGGTGGTTGGAAGGGGTCTGCTTAAAAAAATAAAGATGTACTTACCTTCTGGCGCCCTCTGGGTGTCCTGTGCTACTGTCGCTCCGGTCCGCGCACCATGTAAACAAACATGGTCACAGGAGCAGTGCTGGACTCAGCTTCCGGGCGGCCGTGGCCAGCCACGCCCACCTGTCCCTTTTCACAGCATTGAATGTGAGGGACGAATGGTTGTCAGGTCTGGCCAGTAGCTGAATCCAGCACTGCTCCGGCGGCCATGTTTGTTTACATGGCGTGTGGACCGGAGCGACAGCAGCTCGGGACACCAAGAGGGCGCGAGAAGCACATCTTTATTTTTTTAAGCAGCCCCCTCCCGGTCACCTTTTGTTTTTTTATTAAGTCTCGGACAACCCCTTTAAATTGGAGGGTTATGGTGTGGATAGTGGACCATCACAAGAGATATATTATGACGATGAAACCCAACTTTTAACTGCTGTGGCTTTCTGTGATGTTCAGACAGTGAAGGACAGTGGTAAGGGCTCACTAGTAGAAGATGACAGGTGTGATGACAAGGTCCTGGACCCAACATGGATCAGAAACAGTCAAAGAGGTGGTGTTCTGGATGCCCAAGTCAGCCAGCAAAAAACTTGAGAGTGTAGCAACACACAGCAGTCAGGACATAGCTACAACTTTGCCTGCTGCTGCCCAGCAAGCCTAGGGACACAGCACACAAATGCCGGAAGCATGGCATTTGTTTACCCAGATTACAGAATACTTGTATTTTCACACTGTGCCACCAATCTTTTAAGCATGGACATAGTCTCAACAATCTGAGCATCTTATATATGACCAGATGCCTGCAAAGTATACATGAGCTGCAGTGGATGAGAAACCAAACACCTGAGCCTACATTATTTCCATTGTCAGCCATACCATCATCATTTTCTGCCTGCTCAAAAAAGCTCTTCAGGCCATTACAATGATGTCCACACTTGGTTCACAGACCTGGATTGTGGAAGCAATACAGGTATTGCACTGTACAGCCAGGACGGTTATGAGGAGAAAATACCTCCCACTGAGGACAGATTTTCTTTGCCCAAATGAACCAACACATGCTGCAGTGCCTGCGCAATGACACCCAACTTAGTCAACAGTGCCTATTACTGGGTGTCTGTGTTGCTATATTGTCACGGGTGTCCCTGCAATCCATGCCTTTCTGTGGTGGCACTCATTCCAGCCCTCATTTACCTCTCCACGCTCATGCTTCCTCTTTGTCCAGTCAGCGTGAGCATCCCCTGCTCCCTAGGGCATGCACACACGCTGGCTCTTGAAGATTTAAAGGACCAGTGCACCACTGATTGGCGCTGGCCATTTCCGGGGTTTCTATATAAGCCGGCTGCTCCCATCAACCCCTGACGGATCTTTGAGCTATTTCCATAGAGAAAGCTTCCTTTACTGTTCCTGTTCCCATTACTGATTCCTGAGTTTATCTCCTGTTGTGATCCCAGACCTGACCCTGATGTGGCTCCTGTTCTGCCAGCCCTGACCTGCTTCGTTACAGACTCTGAATCTCTGGTGCCTGTCCTGACTATCTGCCTGTCCCCAATCTCAATCCTGCATTGTGATTCTGTACTTCGACCTTGGCTGTCACCAAGGGCAAGTTGCACCTGTGGAACGACCTGTGGCACCACACCGCAGCAAGACCATCCTGCTTTGCAGCGGGCTCTGGTGAAGACCAGGTGCCACTTAGATTCTTAGATTCAGGTGTTGGCTTGTGTCATCGTCTTTGGTGGTCCTAGCACCCTTCATTCCAAAGTTAGAGTGTGATAGAAAAATGAGTACAAGCACACTATGGCGGAGGCCCTACTGGTGGAGTTCCCATCTGATATTTAGAGCTCACCGGCAGCACAAAAAAGAGTCACCTAGGCAGGA